>DF241479.1:8710-50284 GCA_000507305.1 Breviolum minutum Mf 1.05b.01
GCAGCAGCAGCAGCAGCAGCAGCAGCAGCAGCAGCCGGCAGCAGCAGCAGCAGCAGCAGCAGCAGCAGCAGCAGCAGCAGCAGCAGCAGCAGCAGCAGTAGCAACCGTCTCTATACATACTCGTCGTCTGCACATGTACAATTGCATATCATATACATGCGAATCTATAAATATAATGCATAGTGTAGAAGTGTAATGTGTTTTGTCACATCATATATCATATCATATTTTCTATCATGGCTCATATCACATATTTCATATCATTCGAATCATATTTCATATCATATCTCATCATATCATAATGATATTGCATCTTATCACTTATCTAATCACTTGATGTTATATAGTATCATATCATGTCATATGATATGCTACTATCTATATACTATAATCTACACATGTCCTTACAATTGTCCATATATCTCGTGATAAAGATGTCCATCTTTTCAATTCAATGGTCCAAGCGCACCAGCTGCGCGGTGCGTTTTTGCCGCTCCCGCAGGAAGAGGAAGCCGAAGACCGCGGTGAAGACCACGGCGGCAGCGAAGTACCAGGCTCCAGCGTTGCTGGGAAAGAAGCCCGGGGAAGAGAAGCCCGAAATGGTGAGGAGGAAGAAGATGAGAATCCGCAAAGGTTCCTGAGGTTGAGGTAAAAATGGTAAGTTAAGCAACAAAAAAGCCTGTGATCATGGTGACATTGCCTACTGTGTCTGTGTGTCACAAGTGGCATGCGTAAATCACTGATTTTATACGGCAAAGTTTACAAAAATTGATGCGCATTGATGGATTTGAGTTTCTTCAGAAATATCAATCTGAAACCCAAAGCTTGGCAATGCAAAGACTCTTCGTCCAGTACTTTAGTAGTCGAGGTCTTTCACATCATAAAAATCACACCCGGTGCGTTGTATTTAGGAATCAACAAGTATTAACTAAAGGCGATCACCTGTTGCTATACTAATTGTACGACTACAATACGATGTGCATAAACGAATCGTGGTATCAACCAAAGGAACCCCACTTCTGAACAAGGCATCAATATTGAACGAGGCAAGAGCTTCAAAGTTGTGTCAAGGATCCGACTGGTTCGTGTTGGAGTACTGAATCAAAGCTTCCCTCCTGTGGGTCAGCTTCAAAGGAGTAATCCTTCCATCTGTTCTAATATGATTCATATCATAACTGTTCATTCATTCCAGACAAATGTCCACCTTCACAGCGACAAATTCTTTGAGATGTTTGAGGAAATAATAGGAAATATGCAGGAACATAGAGAACGAAAAATATGCACACGGCTGCTCTGAAGACTGATCTGGCTCCTGAAGTCTTGCAAAGATAGGAAGTCAAATTCAGAGCGCCGCAAGAATTTCCTTGGCCATATATATTTCAGGCAGGAATCCCCAAGAACTTGTTCGGAAAAAAAAACACCACAACTACAACAAATAACACAAAAAAAAAACAAGTGGCATTTTTTGGTTTCAAAAATCTCCCCAGGATCTGTTTGTTAAAGGCGTCTTTTTCAGCTCGTCGCGTCACTTCCGACCGCGTCGGGACACCGCCACGAGCATAACTTCCGCGTCCCACGAAGGTGCAGGACCAAAGGACAGAAAGGAAGGTCAAGGCGAAAAGGCGAAACGGTCCAATGAGGCGTTTCATTTGTGGAGAAAAAAACGGATGGGATCTGGTTGGTGGTTGAACCAACCCCTTTGAAAAATATTCGTCAAATTGGGAATCTTCCCCAAATAGAGGTGAAAATACAAAATCTTTGAAACCACCACCCAGGGATGGGATGTTTTCATCCATTGATGGGATTTTTTCCATGGATGGGATTTTTGAGATTTTTGAAAAAATCCATTTCATGATGGAGTTTCATTGGCAAATTTTTTTCAGACCCAAAAGTGATGGGAAATGTGTCTTGAGGTTGTTTCTTGAGATGTGTTGGGAAATAATTCAAAACAAAGATGATAACAAAAATATATCCAAAATTTCATGTTGACCCATTCAAAGAAGGGAATAGTGAATAGTGTATCTACAGTGGCTTGTTTTTGAAGAACGCTCTAAACAGGGAACATCGCACTGTTGCCAACTATGGAGGCAAAAAGATTTCATGGAATCAGATCTCATCTTGAGATGACTTGAGCCATTAGGACAACAGAACACAGAAATCATCGTGATGGCATACCCTGTCAATCTTTTCCTGAATATCAGATCCAGCATATCCCCCCGTTTTGAAACTTTGGCTTTGGGACATTCCGTTTTATCTTGCAAGCTTCTGTGCCACCACGTGGTTCAATATCATATTTGAACATGTGAGTGCATCCATCAGAGATGGTGATCGCATTGCATTCCCTGCTGGGGTGTCACAGAAGTCCCAATCCATTTAAGGGCTGCACAAGAAGATTTCAATGTCATTGTCCTGAAAGGCTTGTTCCACCAAATTGCCAGCAACAAATGATGGATGCACAAGGCATAATGCACAAAAAATGATCAGGGTGAAAGGTGAAAAACAACAAAATCCACATGACTGTTCTTTGGGGATCGTTTTGGCTGATCCCTTCAATAATCTTCATTCATAGTTTTCAATTGTGTTCTATTCAGTATCATTCTATGAATTTCATAGTTTCTCAATCGACCACAACTCTCCATTCCCATGGATGTTTTTTTTCCCCATCAGCCCCCCAGCAGGGTCCGAGGTGATGTTGACGGTGGGCTGCAGAATCATCTGAAGTTGAAAAATGCTATCCTTCTGAGGTGGCCTTCAGTTTTCAAACGAATCTTTCAAATGGACGACGGATGTCCCTTTGGAAGTGAGGAATTAAATGGTTTGTAAATGGGTTATTACCGTAACTTATAAATGGGATACATTGGGGGAATAAACCCACTTACTAACCTTTTACTAACTTCCTGGGACATCCAAGTGGATCTCCTGTCTTTCAACGACGCCAAAGCAGTCAACTCCGCCCGATGTTTTTTGCAAAAGCTCAGCTCCCCCAACGCATAAATGAACTCAGAGACTTGGAAGGATCCTAAGTTGAGATCATGGGTTGAAGTCATGGTGGAAAGTTTCTGCAGGTCTTCCACTCCAACATCCTTGCTGGTTATGAAATTGATGACATGACATGTGAGAGTTGGTTGCATCACCTTTTGGGGTGTGTTTTTGGTGCATCCAAGTGTCGATCCACCACTCGTGGAGAGGTTTTAATTGGCTCCTGGCATACCAAAGGTCCGATGTTGAGGTGGGAGAGGGTGACATGATATGGTGGGATTGAACTTGTTTTGAATGGCTCAAGCCTTCCATGACTCCTACCATTGCGACAAGGCAGAATCACATCCCATCACATCTGATCGCTTCAAGATCCTAATCAGAATCATAATGAGATCATAATGAATAATATACAAGTTACAGGGCAATTAATGAACATCTTTATCGTCATCAACACCTCCACATTACCCCTACATGTGTCTAATATTTTTTTGAAACCACGTGTCGTTTCTCGGTTTGACATGGGAGTTTCGACCGAAATCGCGGGCCCCTCAAAAAAGCGGCCTCAAAGATGACCACATTCCTTGGTTGTTCGGTACATCAGAGGTGATCACTATTAGCTACTGTTGATGGAAGAAATACCAAACAACCACCTGACAAGTATGAAACCCTGTAAATCATAGGATAAACTACCTATCAATTGGTGTTGGATGTCTTTCATCAACCGTATTGTACACTACTATTGTTCTTAATCCTGATCTTTGCATCTCCTAAGTTGAATCATCTCGAATCACGAATCCAAGCGACCTGGGATGTTTTGGGCAACAAAACCCTTGAGTGTCCCTACCCAATGGCTTGAATGGTCAAGGAATTGTCGTTGGGCAAAAGGGGTGTGGTTGGAAGCCGGAAGCCTCCAGACTCCATGATTCGAAGAACCTCGATCTCGATGATTTTATGGCAAGAGACATGGGGTCAATCCGAATGCCTTATGGAAAAAAAGTAGCTGGATGAAAATAAAAGAACCTCATGTTGAATTTATATGTCAGTTTACTTGTTGTTTTATACTGTTAAAAATTTGTAGTATTCTAATTTGGTAAACCTCCGAAGGGTCCATTTTCCAGCCGGCTATGTTTGATTGCCAGAATGTAACTCTTGGCTTTCGACCGTGATCTGCGTTCGATAAATGGATTGTCCCAATGGTACCTGGCAGATACACTTCAATCTCCTTATCCCCCAGCAAAATTGCCCTGGTTTCAAAGCGATCATGATGTCTGTTTTGGTGGCTGGCAATGGTTTCAGGGGTCGAATCTGGAGTCCTAAGAATCCAAAATTCAACATCGAATCAATCTTCAAGCCTTCAGATCTCTTCACCCTACCCTTCCTCCTATCGATGCCTATCAAAACACGTCAGCTCTACCACCAAATCGAAGGTGTTGTCTACCTGGTTCCACTGACCAAAGCGAATGAAGTCACCTTGAAGTCGCCAAGTCAATTTTTGATTGACCCTAATCCCTCGGTCTGATGTCTAAGCAAATGGGTCAAATGGGCATGTCTCAAAAATAAGGAACCCCTAAATTCCCCTACATATAAATTCATTTTGGCCTTTTGAGCAGGAAACTGGTGGATTTTAGGGTCCCGGATCTTGAGACACAGGGGTCCGTTGGTGAGGTCCCGTTCGATTTTTCAAAGAATTCATCATATTCGATCACTCTGTCTGAGGGTCCCAACTGAGATCCTTCTGGTTCAGTACTGGGACTTCTTGTGTCCCAATAGGCACCTCTGAAAAAAACCGTGGAAAAACCATGCTTTGCTGAGAGGACTTTCCATGAGTTGTGTGCTGGACAGTTGAAGAAACCACCAAAACAAGTCAGTGGTCATGGAAATCTTCTGAGATATTACCAGATCCTTCTGATCCTCATGATCCTTTGAAGATAAGTTTGACTTGGACTCTGAATGAAAGCTGCTAAGATGTCTTGCAGTCAAAGCACACTGGTGAAGGGACAAGTAAAGCCTGGCATCCTCAGGCATCACATCTGCCACTGGCAATAACAACAGGTGAAACGATTTGATTCAATCGTTCATGTGTTGGAACTCCTATCAATAGTGTTTAAAACAAACATGTTTAATCCTGAAGGAGGTTTTCCACAAAAAAAAAACGTCTGAGGCTTCTCACGTCAGTCTGACTGTTGTTCCAGCCGGTAGATTCACCTTGGCGATACAAGTTTTTAGCTCTTGAGTCGCCTTGGCCATACAAGATCAGACTGACCAAGTAGACTTGGGCTCCCCACATTGGGCTGAAACCTGGAAGATGTTTGACAGCCCGAGATAGTTGGAGCACTAGTTACACTGCTTTTTCAATTTCCTTGGGAAGGTTCAAACCCTTGTCACGGAAGCCACCAGACCCCTCCACCACTTGCAGGCGCCTAAAGTTGAACTCAACCACAGTGCTTGGATAAGCCACTGCACCTGCAATTTCTGGATATGCTTCCAACGCATACGCCAAAATGTGGACATCTATTTACAACTGGAAAGACATCCCATTCTGCATCCAGTCAAGACAGGTTCAACCAATGAAACCTCTATGAACTTCTATGCCATCCCATGTTGTAGGGTGTTGATTGATACGCATTTCCCACAAGCTTCCACAAAGGCGTAATGTATAATGACTTTAATCCCTTTTTGGCAGAGGGTAGTATAGTCCCTTACCTAAATCCACCAACCAGGGGAGTTTTTTTTGTGGCTCAAACGATGTGCTCCTTCCAGCTTCATCGAACCCCGAACCACTCGATTGACACTTGGGCATGGCACCACGTGATCCATAGAAGATCTCAGACACAGCCTGGTAAATGGAAAGCGATTCTAGGAATGTTGTGAGTTGATGGGGTGGGATAATGCACTGGATAGATCCGTGGACAAACAAAGAAACAAATAGATGTGCAAGCAAATCCATAAGGTGCATATCTATGCAATGCAATGTAATGGAATGAAATGCAATGTACTGTACTGTAATGTAATGTATTTTTAGTGACGTGTTCTGTATCTTGATGTAAATGCAATTGTTGATGTTAATTTTCATATCATGTAATTCAATGTAATGTAGTGAAATGTGGTAAAATGCAATGTAATGCAATTTAACGAAGAGCAACACAACAGTAGAACTCGTGATAAACTAACTTTGGATATTACAAGACTGGATGGTGATAAGGTAAAATGAGGTAGGATGATAAGTGAAATAAGAAGTAAAGTCAAGTAAAACTGGCAATGACCTTACATAAGCGTAGATGTCAAGTGGTGATGGCGTACAGAACCATCAAATATTGACATTCAGTAAGAAGAAATAGACGAGCATAGACGTAGTGCTGTCTAGATAGCTGGACACAAGGGGTATGCAGTTGTGCAGCTCAGACCATCGCAGCATCCTGAGTTTCCCTGACGAATTGCTTGCCTTGCTGGCTAACTCGTGATGAGAATAAGAAGGGTCGCTCTGGAATGCCAGCCTGAACAGCTTCTAGGAATGCAACACCTTTGTTTGTTTTTGAGACAGACCTGAGATCATCTGTTTCAACTCTGTTTCCAAACTACTGAAATGGCTTCTTGCGAAGATTTTATTTGATGTGTGTGTGTGTGTTGTAAAAGTCTGCATAAAAGTCATAGTGGTTGATAGATGCTGATACTATTACGTTTCTCATTGAGAATCAGTTTGGGAAGCAGCACAAGAGACCATGGCGAGACACCCTATCAACAAAAACCATAGGGTCATGTTTGTCAATTGCTCCAACCAATATCCTACGACAAAAAAGATGGATATCATCGCATCTCCTTTGGAAAACCCTCCAGTGCCTCAGGCACTGCCAATCTAAAGGACGGATCATTGGGATAGGCTGAGAAGGGCCTCATCCATCCAGCATTATAGCAAGCTACAACTGAGGCCCAAGTGCGCTATCAACACATCGGAACAAAGGAATTCTAAAAGTATTACACTGTAAAGGCACCACATTGCATGCTCTGCTTTTGCTGGGGCACCAACAGTTTAAAATCCTCATCTCTTTCAATGAAGAAGCGCACTCTTTCCTTGGCATGAAACACACAGGTGAAACACACCATTGAAGAGGTCACTCCTTCTTGTTCGACCGATCACTTGCAGTGCTTCTATTGAGACATTGAAAAGATCTGAAGCCTTGTCTTCTGAAATGTTGGAAACTACTTTGCATCTTACAAATGATTCAACCTTACTGCCACCATCTGCCACCTAAAACTGGGCCAATCATAAGCGTACCGTCACAGCTCAGGAAAGAACCCCTGCATAGATTTGCACGGTGGAGATCATTTGCACAGTCAGCAGCACTTTGTCTTGATCCCAATATCCAACCTCTCCGGCAGAGAAAGCTGGCGTGTGCCGAAGTAGCCACTGATTCTGTTGGGTCAATGAAGCCCCAAAGTATCTACAATCTACGAGTCTTAAAGGCATCACTTCGTTTGGCATTTCCTTAGAGGCATCATGATAAAAAATCCGCTTGACACCTTTAATATCCTGTAATTACATAACATTGTGTTTTTTTCATTATTTTTTCGCAGTGTGGCAAGTACTGACCACAATGACATGGGGTCCTTCCAAAAAAACAAGCATAAGACTTATGGTTTCCCTTGAGGAAAACCAGTCTTCTCAGTTCCCTTCGTGGAGGCCTCGCCACGGAACAATGGACCATTGGCACCAGAAAGTTTGATCTCTCCCGAACGTTCTGCAGCCGCGACGCCTGCAACAAGAGTGACTAACAAAACAGCCCTTAGTCATCTTAAGGTGAAACCGGAAAACTGCCCATGTTTACGGAAAACCATCCTTTCTCGTAATCCCATTTTTTTTGTTGTATCCATGTTTGATTTCAGGGTTTGAAATTACCGAAACCTACCAGAAAGTTCTCCAAAGCTCCCACTGCCAGGTGCTCCCGGCTATCCCTGACCTATCAAACCAGTCCGACCAGGATCACGAATGAGGCCGCCGAGCTTGATGTAGATGTTCCTAGGATTTTTCTTCTTACAAAGTTGTTCAGTCCCAATTAGCAGCCCTAAAAAATATCAATCAATGAAGGATTCTCAACCAATTTAGATCTCAGAACAACCTGCAAACTTAAACATTCTAAAACGCGATTATCTTCATCATGTGATGGCAAATCACAAACATAATTACTATAACTACATTACTCAAATATCCGCTGTTTTCATGTTTTCGGCTTCGCCAATGCTACCTTTGGTCCCCCAACGAGTTGGGCAGCACGTCGGTGTTCAAAACCAAAGAGAAGCTGATTCGCGTAAAAGCATTCACAGACCTCGTCCCGAAAGATCTGAGGATTTGGCGAAAAATCGAATCAAAATCCAGATGAAACAAAGGTTGTCTTTATGTTGGTCTATTTAAATTGCGTTTTTAACCAGTGTTTGTAGCATATATTTGCCCAGTTGGTTATATACTAGAAAAAAAGACAGGCTGTTTGCGCCCCACCACCCTGAGGATACCGACGTATCCTCAGGTTCAAAAACAACACGAGACTCGATGACGTATTTGTCGTCTCCAATCTTTGGGATTTTCTTTACAGGCCTCGGCTTTTCATCAGCAAAGTCGTGGAAATCCTGAAAGTTTGTTGAAAAAAACATGTTAAAGATATGTTTACTTAAAGCAACCCCTCAACTTTAGTACTTCACTTTGATATAATTGATTCAAAATATATGACGTTTGACTTTGAAGTGGCAGTTTTGGCCATGTTCCGGGCCAACATCATGCAACATTCCATATCATCCCGTGTGGAAGTTTCTTTCAGAATTTCTAAGACTTAGACTCGAGGTTGATCAAAGCTCCTTTACCTGGACAAGAGCAGGAGCAGGGGAGGTTTCTTGGCAAAGGTACAAGATGTCACCAACTGGAAATGTTCTGAAATGATTGTGTCAGTGGTGAATCCATATATCAAATAGTAAACATACAGTACAGTAAACATACTTTGCCTGATGTCACTAAAATATTGAAACAAATGATTATGATTGATTATGTAATTGTGTCTCATAGAAGCACCACAGAAGCACCAACAACCCACCAACAAATGTCATAATCAATAGGATTTTCATCCCCCGAAGTTCATGGCCTTCAATTCGCAAGATGCCATCGTTCTCGCTGAGCCTTGGCCGATTGCTATCGTGAGATTCCTTTGCTATTGGGTGAAACGACAGTTCACCAACAAGGGCCTAAGGGGAGCATCCAAAAAGAATGAGGACAACAATGAGATTTGTTGAGAAATTCTATGAAATGATGCAAAAAACGGATAAAATCCGATAAAGACATGTCAATGTAGCATATGAATGCATATGACAATATGAAGGTGGTGATAACGTTGTGTCAATTATGTCAACCAACCCCAAGCGCCACACTTGTCCGGAAGACGGAAGTTGACGTCCCGGCCGATGCTCACACGGAAGGGGGCCGTCTTAGATCAGAGGTTGGAGCAAGCAAGTCCAAGCAAAAATGTAAAAAATGGTAAGACCATATAGACATATAGTATATCAGTCTACACTTGTAGCAGATTCTTCATGAATGATCCTGGATGATGATAGATTCATATTATATATAATATATTATAATATACTTCACTACTACTTAGATACCTCATGTTGCCTTTTTGCCGATGATTTCAAATATAGTGACTCTGTCCTCTGCACTACACTGCAAGCTGTGAAACTAAGTTGTTGACATTGCCAATGATTTCATTCTGCGCGGTGGTAAACACCAGCCTGCTTTCCTGTCAAAGTGAGTTCCGAAATGCAGTTGACAGCATGCTGATAACACTCTGATAAATGTGGGCAGAAACTCCACTGGAAAGCAGGATTCGACCCAAGTTGCGCGTGTTCCACAAGCCCACTCAAGCCGAAGTAGGGATTGCATCTGATGCATCCGGCAAATCCACATAAATCCCCTGAAACTAACAGAATTGGTATCTGCCAAGAATCATAAATCCCAAAAATGGAAACTAGCAACTAGTCTTCCAACCATCATTTGCCGGCTGCGATCTTATTTTCAGGGAGGGTAACTTCTCAACAACCAGCATCTGAAGTTTGCATCCCAGCGTCTGACTGGGTCCACGAAGCAGCCATGCCCTCCACTCTGAAGGCATCTGGACCTTCCCGACTCCAGCTTCCATGAGGAGTTGCAGTCGGATAGCTAGAGAAAGATCTTCGGAAAAACAAAAAAAAACATCAAAACAATGAAATTGCTTGGGAAATGATGGAACTGATGTTTTTGTGATTTTTGAGGGAAAGATGTTGGAAAAGCTATTAGAATTATCATCTAGATAATAGAATAGAATAATAGAATCATGTTTCCATAAACCATCCCAAGCCTAACAGCGGGATGGTCGTAGCCGTGCACCTGAGTGCTGGTGACAAGTTCATGAGGAAAAGACTGTCACTCCTCTGCAGCAAATGAAAAATACCTACTCATTCGCAAATTGTGTAGTTCTGATGTTTTTTCATATTATTTTTTCCTTGCACCAGCTTCAACCCTTCTATCCTCTGCAAGGGACAACTGGAAAATATTAGAAGAGTCCCATACTTGCAGCTTTGGAGGGTAGTTTCTCCTAATTCAGCTGAGGCCGGCACGCGAAACCATACATGTGGATGACAATTTGGTCCTCATCAACATTCATGTTGCCAGTTGTTTTCAACCACCTAACGAGAAAAACTTAAACATATCTGCATGCCTTCTTGGTTTTAAGTGCTTATCAGTGTATAGAAGCATGATCCATCTTCATATCGGTGTTACATCGTTTGTCTAGAAACTTAAGTATCCTAAGTTCTCACCACTGCTATCTGATCTTGTCATCTACATCCTCCCCTTACTGGGTTCCATGCCCCTTGGTAGAGCACAATGGATGGTTCCAGCGTGAAAGTGATATTTGCAGCCAACCTCTCAGTCTCAGGCTGTCATCCACCAACTTTTGCTTTAAGATGTCAGATATGAAGGAAGAATGTGAAGAATGTGGAATGAACAGCATTGAAGAAGTGTCCAAGAAGAATGAATAACCGACACATGTCATTCAGGTCCCACTCTGCAGTTCAGCAGGGGGAAAACCTCCAATGACTGGCCTTCAAGAGTGCATGGAGCAAATGTTGGCCTTTTTTCTTCGCAAAAATGGTGAGAAATGCTAAGAAAATTGAGGTCTCAGGCACACATGCCTGACTTCTTCGTCTTGGCCTTGGCCTCCTTGGCCCCGTTTTCCTTGCCTTCCTTGGTGACAACAATGTTCTGACGCTTGATCTTGAAATCCGGCCCAAACACAAAGGTGTCAGTTGCCGTGTTGAAGCCACAACCAGGACATTTCCAAATCAGGAAAACTGTTTTGCCAGGTTCATCAACTTCCACAATGGGAGCCTCTAAGGTTTTCAAATCCGGGAGGTCTCCAAAAAGTTCTGTGAACATTTCACGAATCCCTGCAATACCAGTAAACTCTTTCTTTGACCCATCAACATTGTTGTAGACCTTTGCAATGGAGCTTTGATCGTAATCCAACAAGATCTTCTCCACATCTTGTTTGCCAAAAGCATCAAAGTGATTGTCCCACGCTTCCTGCACAGACTTGGGAAAGTAAGCACCAGTGGCAGGCATTAGTGGCGCAGCTGCAACTGCTTGTGGCAGAGGACTCGGAGCCGACATCACACTCGGCGTATAGACCGGCGATGGCTGCTGCTCATAAAAGGGTCCCGACAAGGAGCCATCAGGATTCTTAACGTAGTAGCCGCCAGGCAGCGCCATGGATGCAGGGCTGAAAAGAGCTAAGCAAACGATTGAGATACAAATCTGGAGCCGGAAATGTCATGAAAGCTGCAACGTCAATGTCCAAATCATTGTGTCATAGCAGGTGATATGGACACACTTTTACTTCCATAAAGTCCATATGTACATAATACAATTTTTATGTCTAACAAAGGTGTGTGTGTGTGTGCACATACATTATATATAATTATATACATAGAATCTACATGTGCATGGAATAGATACTGGTTTACTAATTGATACCTGTAGATATCCTGACAATCTTATATCAATATCATCAAACTCCATTGCCCAACATCGATTTAGCCTTGGCTCCGAGGGGTCAAATGCCAGCTGCGAACGCTTAAAGGTCTTGTCACCATTTCCCACCTGGGAAGGGCAGGGCTGTTTCCGAGTTGGAAGTACAAAAAATTGGTTTGAAAAAAAAAAAACAAGATCTATATAAAAGGAATGCTTCACCTTCGTTTGATTTCATTTGTCAATGAAACATATTAGAACATCGAGATGTTTTCTGGGTGGGTGACAGGTCATAAGATTAGTCATATCATTTCCGGATATAATAATCATCAACACCACCAACACCCGTTCTGGGAGGCTATAATCTAAGAAGAAGTCTATGCTATGCTATCACTGTACGCATATTTTTGTATGCAGGGAACCTCACGGAACCCCAAAAATGAATCATTCTTCGAATAGATACACCATGTTCAGTTGATACATCTAATAAAATACACGCCTTAATACAGTGTCATAGATGTTGATACAGTTCATACAGTTCATACAGTTGAGAGATGTTGTTTCAAAAAGGTGATCGATCAAACGTATCTACGACGTATCTCGAAACCATTGGGCAACTGCCGCCTCTGGAGAGTCATCAATGGGTTGCTGCGGAGCCCTTGGGGATGGCACAAAGGAGTGAAAGTCATTGACGAACAAAAAAACGGTTTTTAATCCAAATTGAGGGGAAACTACAACAACAACAACAACAACAACAACAACAACAACAACAACAACAACAACAACACTTTTCAAAAATAGAAAAAAAGGACGAATAAAGGATGACATCCAAACGACATCAGGTCAAGGTAATTGTTTCATATCGTTCCAGCGTTTCATACCTAAGGCCATGGCCCAGGATCAGAATTCCAGACCAGCAAGGACGTATCATTTGCCTTGGCACCATGACCACGGAGGACGAATAAGCCTGAAGGCCATTGAAAATGAGGGATATATATAGACAAAAGTTGTATTTTTTTGTAGTAGAGTTGTTCTTTCCAATTCTTACAGGTTCCATTCATCCTTTGACAAGATATCATTGTCCATCTGCCAGAATTCTGGGAAGTCCAAGTCATACCCTGAGCTTGCAACATAAAGCGCTGGTGGCAGAATGAGCTCCTTAAATTCAGCCAACCATCATTTTCACACCCAACCGTTGGCCATTGATTTCCCAAAAACGACGATAGATCCAAGGCTGAAACCACGAGCTCCAATTGAAACAAAGCCCTGAGCGGCGCAGAACTGCGTTAGGAGATATGTTTGTTTGCAATTGGAAAGTTGTTCCTGTTGCTGCTTAGGCTAATTTGGTCAACATCTTTGAACTGGAACCCCCGCAAAAGTTCTACTTTGTTTATGCTCTCCCTTTGGAAATGAGTGTGAATGTCTTCAGCAATCAAATTAGATGTTTGGAATCCAAAATATACGGAACTATACAGTCTACTCACACAAAATATTGCAAAGACTGCGAAACTATACGAAACTCAATTGATTGTAAGTATTAAGTATATATTATATATTATATTAGACGTACCAGCCAACTATATCCAAATATCACAAGTGCAGCACTTCAAGGGACCATCCAAGACAGCTACTTGGGTCCCAGCTCGTCAGAGTAGATAGTTCTTACAACATGCAGTTCCAGGATATTTTCCTGGCTACCCAAAATCCAGGATATCTGCTGAAGCGGTTGATTTTGACATAGCTGATCTAAGTTGAGCGGTTTCTTCCAAAACATCCCTCAATTCATGGGTTCTTTTGAAAGGGACATTGGTAAAGACATGTAAAAAGATTGGAGATTTCCGCAAAGTGATTTAGATAATATTGATCCAAACTGCATAGTTATAGGCAAAATATCTAATTCAATCACGGAAACAAACAAGTTGACATAAAAAAAGTTCCAGGTCACTCAGTCGCTCAGGAGGCTTGATTGAAAAACTGGTCGTTGATCCAGGTCCCGACCCTCTGAAACAGGTTGGCTTCGCTGGGAGTCGAAAGTATGCGCTCTCGTCACGAAAATGCGCCTGGAAGTGTCTTCGCTTCTACCAAGAATTTCGGATGTCAACTATGATGTCAACTGATTTCAGCAAATTTGTGTACTGTAAGATGTCCTATGACATTGTTGCTATTTACATGTTTCTTCCATTTTTTTTCTATCTACTTCTTCTCTTCATGCATGACAACGTTGCAATGCCTGTTGCATCCAATTCGCCTTCAGCTTCACTTAGGTTCTATCATATGGCACCGTAAAATCATGTCAAAGTCTACTCAGAATCAACCAGTCTTTCTATAATGACATCATGTTTCATCATCTTTCTCACACCATCTTAAAAATGGATAAAAATCCAATGTGACATTTCCCCTGTTTCCCCATATGCTTCCCGTTTCGAAGCCATTTCCTGTTGTCCCCATCTCCGTTGAAACATCCCATTTCCTCGACATGGGGGCACCTTGGACGTCCCTTTGAGGGGCACCTCAACGCGTTGGGCTGTGAAGCCTGACAAGCCTCAGGTGAAGTGCCGTTGTCAAATGGTAAAAATCCGTTTTTTGGGGATTCGGGATGGGGTCATCTTTGGACCAACCCCCCAAGATTTTGGATATATTTTGATATGGAAGTTGAAAATGATGTGAGTGAACCCAAGATCGGTATTTGATGATTTGGAGAATTTTTCAGTTTCCAGGTTAAGCAACAACTGGTCGAGCTCCAAAGTATTCCGAAGCTCTTCGAAAAGCTCTTTTGGTCATTGTGAATCGTGAGCTCTAGCATGACCTTCCAGTCTCAATCTCTGCTGTTTCCTTCTTGAAGTGACTCGGGTAGGGACACCAACTCTACCACAAGCATCTTCAGACTTGAGGCACTGGCGTACATAGATCACGGATCCAGCCTCAATCATTTAAGCGTTATGCTGTTTTGTCTTATGCCTCAAGCAGATCCTTGGAGAAGTTTGGACCGAGCTCGGGACAAAAAGCGGTCTGTTGCTCATGAAATGGAACATCACATTCGTCTGCTGGTTGGCCATATTGTTGGTATAGGCCAACCTGGCAATGAGATAACAACATCAGGCCAAGATGTTTTAAAGAAATGTCGACTACCCAAAAAAACAGGTTCATACAAATGTTTCTAACAACTGGGCAGAAATGATTACAGTACCAATGACTACTAGGATCTCATGGGTATAGGTGCGCATACCTGACTTCTGACTATAATGTACAGACAATAACTATACTGATACTGATACTGCAACATATAATTATCAAATATCTAATATCATTCAAATCTCATAGATAGGTGGATTACAAATGGACATCAATGGCAAACAAAAAACACCCCCGCCACTCCGCTGCCAGTTCATAACCTCGTGAAAGTGAAGGTGCGCACATGAGGCACTGCACTCGACTGGGTCACCTGAGATGAGCAATAATGCCCAGAATTTTGATAGATTTTGGCTGATGTTGGTGTTTCTTCAGATACCTAGTAATACTTGGATTTTTCAACAGGGCAATAATTGACATGTGTCAAGAAAAAGGGGCATCTACCGATTTGGTGCTAAAAGCTAAAAGCATCCGGTGAGGCAAAGGTATAACATGCTATGGTAGACCATTGGAAATTGCCTTTTGGCTGGGTGCACACACCGGTGTTTCTCGCACCACTTCGTCAATGTTGTCGAAGGATCGCGCGGACACCTATGATTGTTGCGTGGAGTGGCGTTGCAGAATGGCTTTAAAAAAGACATGTGGATTAGCGGTAGAAAAAATTGTTTCGCTCAACAGCCTTAAGCGAATGAAAATTATGTTATACTTGATCAGATTAATCGTATCATGTTTTTTTGTAATCATATATATCATAGAATCGTACACATTTGACGTAAGACATGTATATCAATATTTGACCATAATATACAATATCATATTATGTTAAGACAATATAGATATGCAACAATATGAGACTGATCGAGAATTCATGTCCTGTCTATCTTTGATCGTTCCAAGATCAATTCCTTGGCTGAACGCAATGTGGTGCATCTATCTGGGTGCCCACCGTCAACGTGGAGCTGTCAGCTGCAAGCTCAATAGGCAACTGAAACCTGGATGCAGGGATCCCATGGTTCACATCATCATTCTAGCCTTTACTGGGCATTTACAGTGTCTCTTGTAGAGCACATCTATCTATCCTAGAGCCACTATCTATGAATCTATGGAATGTGTGTGGCAGATTTACGGCACATATTCATGACATATTGATGATATATTGTGGCATTGGTTTCTACTATTCCATCGTCCCAACCACTAGCAGTCACAGTCAAGCCATGCCGCCGAGACACTCTCCCGGTTCAGTTGACAATGTCACTTGCCTATCCAACACCTGGCATCCCAGCTGATGCAAAGTGATGCAAAATGCATTGGCACAAATCAGAAAAAAAATGTCAAAAACTCCAATCCCACCTTGCCCTCTCGAAGAAAGAAGGTCAGCTGTCCGGTGGTACTGTTCCACAAGGCAGCACTTTCAAAGAACATCCAATCCTGGAGCGCCAACAAGAAGCTGAACAGCTTTGTCGGGCGAAAGTCCCCTTTGGGAGGTGAAAAAGCTTAAGGCTAGTTCATGACATCTCATCATCATCATCATCATCATCATCATCATCATCATCATCATCATCATCATCATCATCATCATCACCTTCGGTTTCTTCCTCTTTGCATCATCATAGACAGGCTTCTCATGCTTTCTGTATATCTTCCCATGCTCTCTTCAATATACTGAGATCCGAACCGCTCCATCCAAGCTGTTTGCCGTGTTGAAATTCACTGTGCCACTCCTCAATCCCCCATCGCTGTTGAAGATCTCGCAAAGTTGAGACTATCCACAACGATTGCATCCATCCGCAAAGATACAGATCTGGGATTGCGGACACATTGTTTACCCTTGTAATCAAGGGCATTGTCAAAATGATCCTGGCACCTGGCAGCTCGAAAAGGTTGATTTCACGTCCTGACGCCTGAACCCATAGTAGCTAATCAAATCTGGTGCAATTCATGATCTTGAAAGGATATTTGATGACAATGTGGATATTATACGATAATTAGCAAAGCAACTTGAAAGACATTATGAATCACATAATATGTACGTAGATGTACATAGCAAAGCAAGTTGATAATTCATCATCCAGCTCATCCAGTCTCAACATCACTGGACCACTGGACCACTCAAAACTCCAAGGGGCTGACGAGCTGACAAGGCATTCGCAGGTCGCAGCGTTAGGTGGATAATCGTCACGTGCTGTGAGATCTTAGCGTTACGGTCGCTGGAAGGGGAACATGTCACCATAAGTCACCTGTTGCTTGGTGGATTTGGAAAAGATAACTCTGTAATACATTGTCACACCATCTACAAAGTTCTTACACCAGAGTCAGTAACAAAGTGAAATGCCGAAATGCCCATTCGAAAAAAATGCCACAAATCAAGGTTGACCAACCTTGAAAGATAGGACTGGAAAGCGTTGTAAAATGGATCATCAATGGCATGGAAAGGGCCCCCATGGCCATGAACCAGACCAACCTGCACAGCTTAAGATAGACTAAGCCGCAGGCCGGCGGATCAAACGACACCTAAGGCAGCAGTTTTTCATGTGTTCCGCGGGAGTTGTGCTTCTTGTATGCGCAGAAAGGGTTTGGAACATACACATTGTATGATCGATTCTGTTTGATACTGCTTATAACTTAAAACTTGAACTATACAATTTGGTCTATACTATCTTACAATGCTAAATAATAATCATCATTCAATGTATATCAACTTACAAGTTTTATCAATTTCTAGCGATGTTCGTAGCATCTCCTCAACGGGGCCCTGGCTCGCAGGAAGGACCACTGCAAGCCAGGATCAATCTCTGGTGTTGATAGGATGGGCTCCTGACATCGTAGCAGGGTATAACGTGGTACAACAAAGTGATGTGAATATATGTGACGTGATTTGTGCAACATCATCCTATCATATCCTATCAAGAGTTGTTGAAGGATGATGTGCAGATTTCTTTGGGCGATTGGATTGGGTCAAGTTCATTATACTTCAATGCATCGATGCATTGAATTGAAAACATTGGCATGAGACTTCAATCCTATGATCAACATCGAGTGCAGGAAGCAAAGGGTCTATGTTTGCAGCGTTAGTCCCGCTTCGAGGATGCACCCCATCGAACCTCTGGAATGGTGACGATGGTCTCCAAGGAAGTTGGACCCTTGATCGTGTAGCCCTGATGTCATCGGTGTCATTCAAATCAGCAAGCCGCTGTAATTGCTGTTGCATGCATGTGCAACTATAAAGTCGTGCGGGGGACTTGACTGAAAGGCTGCAACATCGCAATTCATCCAAGCAGAGTCTCTTGAGCCCTGCACCGGCCAATCCTTGGCAGATGCGGCTGGCAAACGCATACCTGGGGAGTTGATCAGCCGCATTGACTCGACATGAAGATCATCAAGGGTCAACCTGATTGGCTCCCCTATGACAGGCGCACAGCAAACCACAACCTCTGTGTCTCGGTTGGCAAGCATTGCATTCCCTGTTCGGACCTCGGGCCAACGGTGGAGGATGGTGTTTCAGGCAGCACCCCAGTTCATGAAAATGATGCTTCCTCTAATGATTCTAATTGTTGTGAACTTGAGTTGTTTGATAAATTTACACCTGTCCTTTGTCAGGCCATGGGTCAAAAGATGTCAAAATAATGGTGTGATTTTATGTTATTTTGACCATTTTAGGGACCTGAAAATGTGATGATGCTTGGTAATATGGTGAAAAGTTTTGAAGTTTTGACCGACCCATGAACCATCTAGCACTGTTACGCACGCGGTAGGGGCGACTCTGTTCCCACTCAGCACATCGCCATGAGTCTCAATAGCCGAGTACGAATGTTGTACCTTTTAAAGCTCAAAGCATCAAGAATCAAAATCACTGAAAATCACTGAACATCAACATCTAGCGTCTACCAATAAATATCAAAAACCGTCAAGAAAACATAAATTTCACATCATTTCATCATAAATAGTGAGATGATTTCGACACAGCAAGGCATGCTGCATGAGGAAGTGAATGAAAAATCACAGATCCAGCGGTTGGTCATGGAAATCTGAAAACAAATACATTGGAATTCCGAATGACCGAATGCCTACTTGCTAAAAACAGTGCGCATCGCAGTGAAACGTGTCATGTTATTTCTGTTGGGAATCCTTTCTCAAGAATTAAGGGACTATGCACAGGAATTCATGAATCTCTCCCCCGACAGATGCAGCGATGTTTCACCACTTTGAAGAAACCTTGCATGCCCATAGAAGTAAAATCATAAGAACAAATTCCATTCATCCAGAACTGCCGTTGACCGAAACAATCGTGGCTATCACGTGTGGGCACTGTGCAAACTCGGTAAACAGCGGATTGGCTTGCGTATTGTAGCCTCAACAAGAGTGTGCCAAGCAATAATTTGACACTGCCTCCACTTCACCCGTTTTCATCCCGAACAAAACACATCTTGAAGTGAACTCTGTGAACTTGCCTCCTTCAAAAGTAAGCTTAAAATCAAAAGTGATGCCAAGTTCAAAATCATCACTAATTCTACCACCAAGCTGAGGGGATGACCAACAGAAGGATCTATTCCTAAAGGAACCTCGGACACAACAAGTTGAAGACTTGATCTGTTGGACCTGGCAGGAACATCCACGCTCTATGGCCCCTAAGGCCACCCCCACCGTATTGCCAGCTGTGATGGGCAAGTCCCTCAAGTTGGCATTCCTTGGCCACAAAATGATCAAACAAAATCATTGCCGTCATTGCTTCCTCAGTTATCAAATTTTGAACTTTGAAGACCAGGCTTTTTGTTCCAATTGTTGATGTCAAGATGATGTCAAGAATATTCAAAAAATAGAATGTAAAAAAATTATCTGAAAAATCTGCGAAAAACTCCCAACAATCTTCCCTCCCGGCAATTTCAGCATCTTCCAATGGCTGGGATAAGGAGGCTGAGAGTTCCCGGGTTCCCCTGACGCAATATTGGTCGTACCCAACGCCTCAAAGCCAGGCAGGTTGAGATCCACATACCTGGCTGCCACGTGGCAACGTCCAGGTATCGTGAAACGGGTTGAACATTTGATGAATCAAAGACAAGGATACAAGGCTTAAGGATATTCATATGATATTCATATGATATTCATATGATATTCATATGATATTCATATGATATTCATATATCAGAATTCATAGGATATCGAGAAGAATATGTTGAGATTCCCATTGCTTCACTGCTGTTTGGGGGGGATGATCATGAATGATCCATCCAATGATCCATCCAATCCTGGAGGCTTGGATGGTGTCATCTATGAAGCCGATGAAAGTTGAGGCAGCTGCTTGTTAAATAGTTCATTAAAGATACCAGTACTTTATCATCAAAATGGGCATGTTGACATCCCCACCTAGGCCCGCTCTAGGCTCTAGGATTAATACATGTCAATACTTTCGTATTGAACTGCCAAGACCTCGAGTTTTGCCAACAATGAAACAACTGAAACCCCCATCGCCCAGTTCAGAGCCCCCGGCTGCGTAGTTTGGATGCTGCTTTGTAGATCTTCAGACTGAGCAGCCGGGATCCAAAAGTAGCTTTTCTCCAAAAACACCACATTAGAATGATATAGAATGATTATGGATGATCATGGATGATTATGGATGATTTGATTAGATTGTTAGTTTTTCGCCAGCCATATCCCAAAAAAGAAGGGGCTTTTCTACAAAGACATGCTGAATCCGAGCTCAGGGGATCACTTTAGTGTCGGTCTGAGCTTATGACAGGCTGGAGAATGATCGTCACATTGGACTCTGCCCTGCGATTCGACGAAAAAACGCAGTGGCAAAGGACTACCAACAAACCAAACAAACCAACAACCAGGGAACAAGCCAACAACCAACACTTCAAGCGTTTCATTGGAAGGGTGACTTTTTCCTACTGCAGGTGGAACATTGCCATCCCAACAGCTCCGATCCCATCAGATATATGAGCTTCCACACAAAGGATACAGCGGATTGAAGGCCAACGTGGAGACCACAAAGGCCTTTTTTGCGGGAAAAAAACAGAGAGTGTGGATGATAGCCTTGGATTCCACTCAAGAGTTTATTTTGCTTGATGCTTTGCTTGATGCTTGTGATTCCCATATTGTCCTACTACTGGAAGGAAATGAAAGCCAGAGGTAGACTCTAGAATTCTGCAATTCTTGTTTTTAATCCTTTTCATCCCACTAGATGCATAAAGAGTTCATAAGATCAGACGGTGGGTGTGTCAAACAGGTCTGCATCTTCAAATCGTCCCCGTCTCCCTGATACATCAAGCTGCTGCTGGACAGAGCTGTGCTCGGTAGTTGATCAAGTCTTCAGAAGTGCAAACCTCAACAAAACAGCAAAGGCTGCAGCAACTGACATCTCTGATCCTTGCGGAGCTTTGTTCTGCGACTCAATATGGGTGTAAATAAATGGAGGTCCTGTGCTTCTGACATCCAACCAGGGAGTCACAGCATCGGTCTGCCCTCTGCTCAGAGCAACGAGTGCCTGGCTGAAATACTTCACCAACGTCCAAGGGGTCAGATCATTTTGGGAGGGTTGCATGAGATGACTGAGATGACTGCAATATACCTAGATGGGCACAAGTGGTTAATGTTCAAGTTGCAAGAGTCTTTTCAAGTTGGCATGAGACTAGCCTTTCAGCAAGGAAACTTTAAAAGGTCCGCGTGAAAGACTCAACCTTTTGCTGACTGATATCATGCTCGATGCTTTAGCTGCCATGCGTTCTATCCATGTTCTATCCTATTGGTTGAACCATGTTGAACGAATCTTTCTGTTCCAAACAAAACAATGAGAAAGTTCATCCGCACGATGCCATAAAGATCCATATACTGTAGGGGTTTGCTATCCGATCTGATTCGTCTTCTTGCCACCACCACTTCCCCTGGTGTACCAGCAGCAGGCACAGCAGCTGCTTTACCCGGACCTTAAGAGACATTTCATGTATGTTAAGCCTGAAACCCCCAGCCCTGAACCCACAACAAGTGTGGTCATCCTTCCATTTTGCCTTACAGCCTTACATCTTTATACCCGAAAAAAATCCAAAAGAACTGGTACTTCACAACATCCCTTAAAAAAAGATGTCACCGAAAGTAGGCAGTTTGATGCAATTGACGTGGGGAACCTGTGCATGATTGGTGGAACCCACCCTCTGAGACACAGGCAAGGATTGTCATCGGGTCACCGTCCCGAGACCTTGTCAAAGGAAGATTGGCTGTGCCTCTCTAGGTTTCTTCTACCCAACAAAATCACAAATCCAAACAACTGATGGTTTCATTAATCTATGTTTCAGTACATATCATTTTGCTTCGTTACGTTTCATCATGTTTCATGTCAAACAAATGTTTTCGAGCAGAAAAACTAAGTCCCTGACTGAGCCCAAGTGACTCAAAATGGCCGATCACGGCCACCATGACCGCGGGGTGTGTCCTGGCATCCTCTTCCAAATGTACGCTGAGCCAAAACACCAAGGTCGGGATGTCCATGATCAACATTTCACAGACTGCTAAGAGGCAGTAGCCATTTTGGATCCACACATGTCTTTTACTAATTTGGGAAAAAAATGTTGCAACTTCTTCACCCTTCCCCCATTGTACAGTGCTACTGATACCTCTTAGCAATGGGTATCTACTGAGGTGATACTGGATCTCTTCACTCTTGACTCCTCACCGAGCTTCACCATGGATCTTTTTTTTCAACATGTTGGGCTTCCATTTGCCCCATCAGTGCCACCGAAATTGTAGATCAAGTGGTGTTCTTTCTGATCGTATGAAGGCAATGATGGGTTCAACCGTTTAACCCTTCACTGACGTTTTTAGTTATATATGTTTGTTGAGCCATATCTATCAGTGGCATCAACGTTTATCCGTATCTGTTCAGTAGGCAGTTCTCACTCCACTTAACCTCCAACGTTGAGGTGGAACACTGATGGAGCATCTTGTGGCAAAGGGTCCTAAGTTTGGTCCCTGGTTGCATTGACAAGACGACAATGTCTCAATATAAACAACATAGTCCAGCATGGTCCTATGTTGGCTAGATCGAAACACGTGCGAGAGCAGTGATACCGCAACAAGACAACAAATTTGAACTGGACTTTCTAGCAAGGGAAGAATGAGAAGATAGTAGGATTTTCATCATCCATACATCTGGGCACACGTTGGACATGGATTTGCACCACTGCTTTCGTTCCTTTCCAAGGCAAGTGTGGCTTTTTTCACGTCAACGGCCGGGCACCTTTCGCCCAGGCCATGTGACAGTGAAAAAAGCTCCACCTCATGACCCTGCAGCCTTTGAATGAGCAAGGAAGAGACAAATTGATGAAGATGAACTGTGAACCTGTGATTGAATTGGTCATCAGATCATCAGTAGTTTGCTGTGTGTTTCTTGGAGCCTGTCATTGCATTGGTATCAAGAGCATCAAAATAAATAACACACTTTCATAAAGCGAAGCTGTGAAATGGTTTCAATCATGACCTGTCTTCCAACATTCTATTGACTGGATTGATTGTAGTAGTTCGTTTGATTGCAAAAGGTGACATAATTTTTGGTGAATGCCACCTAAAAAATGATAGCACAACTTCATTACTCATTGAGCTTTACTGATACACGATGATAATCTATGTATGATACACATTAAGCGATTGTAACTATCAGGGGTCTTACTTATGTGTTTCTGTTTCAAAATGTTTCACGATTTTCCATGTTTTTTTCCATGGAAGGCTGCAGTGACTCATGAAAGGATCACTTGCCAATGCGTGCCACACACGAAGCCCGGCTTTGCAAAGGCACTGCGACTGCGAAGTCCAGCTCATCGCCCTCCGGTGGACAAACCTAAGTGGATGCAAAACAAACCAACAAACAAAAAGGAAAAAATGAATGCAAATATGGTACTTTTAGGATCGGGCTAAGGATTTTTGAGTTACTGAACTGGATGGGATTTCTGCGTAAAAATGCAAACATGTTTCGTGACAAAGAAACAGCCTGAAATGCCCTTAGAATTGTGGTGTCCTAATGTTGCTTGCCGGCTGCCAGTTCCCGAAGCTGCAAATGAAAGCCTTTTGAAGTTCAAATGGCCCATTAGGCAACGGTTGGCCGCAGCATTTTAGCCGGAGCTGTGAAACAAAAGAACATTCCAAGCAGGACCAACAATGAATTTCAAACATTCAGGTGCCTTAAATTTACAGCTTGGGTTTATGCGTCGGCCACTCCTAGAGAAACATTCAAAACATCACGACGTGGTCCCGTTTTACTCCATGGAAATCCCTGACATCACAACAAAGCTTAATATATCAACTTTCTTCATATCATTAAAAAAAAAACATCCACATCCACCTTGAGGCCTCTGTAGTTTTTTTGAAGGTACTTCCTTTGAAAAATGGTGGATGTACCGAGTTTTCCCAATGAAAATCACCACAGGGATGTCACAAACCTCGACAAACACGCCGAAGTCGGAGCTCTGCCTGGATAACAGAGTTGAGCCCCTTGGGAATTTTTGTGGGGGATGCAGGATACAGGGATACGATGAGATACATGTTTCATAGCAAATTTCAAAATATGTCCATTTCAATGTGTTTTTTTCTGTCAATCACGAATTTTTTCCCACTCATTTTGGGTCATAAAGTGTGATCTGCAAATGTTGCTGCTAGCCAACGCATAATCACTCTCAAATGACCCATCAACATCCATGAACCAACTTGTTTTTCAGGGACCTTCAGGCGATGTTGAGCGATTTGTTCCTTCAGCAGCCGCTGCCGCAGCCGTTCTTTACAGTGCAGGATATGCAGCTCCAGGTCTTGTTTTTGCCGAAAGATGGGATGTTGCAGCCTTCCCAACAAGCCAAAGATAGCCAGGAAAGGATACGCCCAAAGACCCCAAAGACTTTCTAGGTTGGAGGTCTAAGCAAATGAGCAGGGAATGGAAGTTCATGGATTTGAGGATGCCGGTGGAATCAAATCATCTTTCCAAAGTGAGCAACGTTCAAAAGGCTTATGACATTCCATTATACCTGTTGGTTCATAGGAATCCTTAGATAATGCTTATCATTCATGTAATCCCTGGCGAGACTTTTCAACTCACCCTGGCAATTTGTTGTCAAACGGCGGTGCCGGAACGGCAGTACTTCAAGGATACGCCCGCCCACGACAAACATCAAACATCTTCAAACAAAAGGTACACGTAATATATAAACCCGCCATCAATGGTGCTACCAAGCAATGCTATCAAACATCGTCATAGTACTTGGAACCCGTTGCAGCTTCGGTTTCCACCTGTCATGACTCACTGGCGCCACGGCAACGCCAGCGGCGCAACGCAAGCCATCCATGTCTGACAGGGAGTCAGCATCCATGGTGCCTGATAGCTGTGTGACCCGGTCCAAGAATGGTTGATGATTTGGGATAGTCCCACTCTAAGTAAAAGTTAAATGTGGAGGTTGACGTTGGGGAGAGGGATCATTGATTTCTAGGTGAACCATCAAAATTCACCAGCCTGAAGGAAATGTTTGGGAGTAACTCGTTGTAGTTTCCCCAGATTGATTAAATTAAGTAGCGAAGTTCACGAAGATTTGAATTTCTTTCTTCAGTTGTTCTATCTATAGAACCAATGCCAATGATTCTCAGCAGCATGAGACTTCATGATGATCCGTGGATCACCGAAGGCAACCGTGGATGCAAAACAAGTGGTAGGCAAACAACCCTACACATGATGCTGCAGTAAGGCTGGAGCCTGCAAAAACAAACTTAATCTTGAAGTTTGAAACCGCCGTCACAAATAGTTGCACTCAGTCTTCCAAAGGTGTGTCTCGTCTGCCGATTGCCAACCTGCAATCCTCGGACTCTGTGGTAGCTCAGGCATCTCAGGCATCTCTGGCATCGTTCCAAGTGCCTTCTCTGGCGTCGAGTTCCTATGGGCAAAAACACTTGCAGCACCTTCAAGAAAGACTTTGTGGAATCAATGTACAAACTGATTCATTGTGGCAGGCATATGATATTGGTATACATGTACATCTGTAGAAGTACAAATCTGTAGATACCAACGTATCATAATGTATCTTTAAAATCAAGTCAAGAAATCACAGCAGTATCTCAATGTATACAGGCGACGTCTATGTCACTATGTCAATGTCTACAAACACCCCATGGAAATCTCGCAGAAAAGAGCTCCTGTCCGGAAGCCTGTCCAGCTCGGTGCCTGGCTGATTGAAATGGCTGATTGGTGCACCTAAATCTTAAATCGGCTCGTCATCGATGTACAATTTCACAATTCCTGGTCTGTTGTTATTTTGTTATTAAGATCTCGGAAAGGTGTTCTTCATAAACAGTTTCATTGAAACAAAATCACTGAAGTATCGACTTGGAAATTCAGCAAAATCTCGAGCATTTGGCCACCCTTTGGGCCTGGTTTCATGGAACTTGGCCCGGAGTTTGTTGGGAAACCTTTAGAATCCTGTCCAAAGTCGTGACTTGAAAAGGACGTGTAGTCAATGAAAAGATATGAAAAGCATCATACAGTTGATCCTCCAATCCCATAGAACCGGTGGCACTCCTATTGTCTGCACGATTTTAGTCAACGAAAGTAGCTAACCTGGGTGATCTCTAGTGCAGTCCTCATGGATGCTGCTCACATCAAGGTCGTTGGCACCAACGGCTTCCATCTCCTGAGCTAACTCCCCTGTGTGTAACTGGGAATATCCCAACCAAAAGGTGAATCATGAATCAAATCCAAAAATTTCAAGCATCATACCGATAATACAAGTATCCATATTCACCTTCCTGTAAAATCCTTGGAGTATCTGTAACTATAGAAATTCAAACCCACCAAAAAAAAAATCCTAATATAAAGACGGTACTGCTGCCCGCAATGTGTCATGGATCCAGCCCAAACCCCTTCCATTACAAGCTGAGTCACCTCTGAGTCCTCCGGATCCACGGAAAAGTCTGCCTTGCGGCTTGGAGATCCAGATTCCAAGAGTAGCATTTTTTCAAAAAATGTTTCAACCCTGAAAGATGGTCATTGAGTCATTGTCATCACCATTCCCTGGTTGGGTGCTGTCCTTTCTTTGATTCCTTTGGGAATGACCTCACCTCTGCCCAGCGTGCAAAGGTGGATCTTGGCGATGGACTGCCAGCCTGAGATACCCGAAAATACAAAAAATGTCTGTCTTGCGATATGCTGATAAAACGATGTGTAGCTACATATATTATACGATATCTGTAATATAACGGTAATACTGCAAGACACCAAAACATGATTTGTGTGTACTACAACAGGTACAGTACAGAATCACAATCCTCCAAGTAAAACAAGTGCAGAACTTCACCGAGAAGCAGATGGTGCTTTCAAGGCTGCCTCCAGGGAAATTTGATGATGGATATTTTGGGTTCTTAGCAAAAAACTAGGAATTCTACTAATGGTGTCAACAGAGGGTGTACATAAAATGTCGACTTACCGTCGACTTACTATACTACTGTAGGGAATTCAAACAATGAAATAACAATGAATATCAACAAAGAAACTTGTGCAGACTTTGCTGGAGACCAATGGTCACTGCATTGGGCCCGACCTGCAGATGTTGCTGTGCCATCACTACAGCCTGCTGTTGGGCTTGATCTGCATAGCGCCTGCTCTGCAGCAGTTGCGCCTGGAGAATCTTGGATTGGTTGGATTTTTTCTGGACGATTCTCTGGTTTCGGACACATCCAAATCAGGGTTGTTTCCAAAAAAAACATAACATAATGTAATGATGAATATAAATTCAAAAGAATACGAAAACTTGATTCGTTGATTGCTTCTCTTCAATTCGCAGGTGTTCTCGGATGGGAATGCCGCAAAACAGCGAAGATTCCTACAAGTCTCAGCCATCAACAATCCTGCAACTATCATTCAACCATCTTCAAGCTTCTTCGAACCACCCCCCCTTCTGCTTTCAGTGTTTCAACTACTTGGTTAATCAATGTTAATCGATGTCAATTATGCCAGATGTTCCTTCCTTCATTAAATCTCCAAGCAAACTTCCAACCAACCCCAAAGCCGCGGGGAGTCCAACACCTCCAAAGCTCCCAGCTCCCGATGTAACGCAGCTGCACGGCATTGCATCTCTTCCACACCCGATTCCACGGAGGCCGCCGAAGGCGAGGCGGCTTCGTGCATCTGCGATTCCCGGTGGGTTTCAAAGGATCCCTCTTGATGGATCCAACTTAGGGTAGAGTGGATGGATGGTTCTAAATTGGTAATGATTAGTATCTGGTTTTAAAAGTGCGAAGTCTCCTAATTCAAGAAATGGGAAAGTGAAATTGAAAAGTGCAAAGAATGGATGAGCTTGTTGGAACTGCGCTTGACACGAGCGCAAACTACTGTACAAAACCTTGTTGCAATGCCCAGCCTTCTTCAATCACATAAAATTGTGTCACAATTCTTGAGCAAATATCCCGGGGACTCAAATTCCTTGAATTTTCCTCTGTCATGGTGAGCCCTTTCTAGAGATGTTTGCTTTGTGCCTGCACCTCCCAATAGCTGGAGTGCTGCTCACGACACTCCACGTGTGCGTCATGCTGTTGCGTACGAAGACTCGCATTGCGCTCCTGCTTCTGGAGTTTCACGACATGAGCTCACCCCAAAAAGAATTATCAAAATTCTCCAGTCATGAATGGGAAAGGCTTCACCATGTTTCACCACTTATGGGAGAATACAAGAAAACCCAACCTTTGCACATGGTGCAACATCTCCTGGATGCAGGAGAGATCTGCTACCTGTTGATCTCCCAACTCGATGAGAGACTGGAAAGCCTTTTCCAAAGTTCTCACCTCTCGCAATCGAAGGGATGTGACATGCGATCGACGATTGTCCTCTCTAGCCGGTATGGCAACAAAAGAAAAAAGATATATAAGTACAATCCTAAACATATAATATGTATTAATATAATATATACATATTCTGGGCTGTCCCCTACGCAGGTAGAAATGTAAGATTCTGAATGATGCTCAATTAAAAGGTACTGTTGGAGAAAAAAAACATGTTTCGACTAACATACTGCATTTTCATTTCCTCGATGCTTAGCCATTGAAACTTGTACAAGAAATAGTCAGCGAGTCAGCTACACAACCTCTTTAAAAGCTTGATCTGCTTTCCAAAGCTTTGCAAGAAATACAAAAGCATACAAAAACATACAAAAACCAGAATCTATAGCCTTACTTGCCCATCATCCTTGCACCTGATGTCGTTTTCTGACTTGTTTGTGGGACCACCATTTTTTGGGCCCCAAAAAAAGGATGGCGACCTCCACTCGTAGGCAGTCATTCAAAGTCCGTCGCTCTTGAAGAGCACTGCTCAACTTCGCTGCTTCTGCTTTCCACATCTCTGCCGTGCGGGGGAAAAATGCAGGCATCGGTGTTGCCGGCGATGGAGCTTCTCCAGCCACAGTAGGAGGTCCTTAGTGGACTTAACTTAGAGCTAATTTCTGAAACTAGAAATAACTACAAAATCTTAGAAACCGAATGAGATGATTGAGGTGACTCTGGATGGGGGAACCCCTTTTTTGATGATCTGGGTACCACTTTGGGCGCAGCTGAAACCTTGCCAACTCCTGTCGCCCTGTGTTGGGCACAAATTGGACCAAACTCCTTTTCTTTCCCAGTGTAATATAGCAGAGATCAAGAATAATCAAGATATGTGACATGTCCATGAAACTAAGATGTTATATATTCATGACTTATTAGATAATTAAATTGTATTGAATGTCAAAATCCTTTCTAAGAAAATAAAAATCCATTGATTTATAATGAAGTAATGTCATTCAAGAAATCAAAATGCATCAAAATCCTTTTACATCACCAGATTCACCCGGGTCATCCAAGTTTCCTTGTTCTCGTGGAAGAAGCGCTTGCTGGGCTCGATTCCGACGTTCTGACAGGTGTTTCAAGCTCTCTTGCCGTTGACGCAAAGAGACCTTGCAGGACTGAGAAGTGAGCGGACGGAACCATGTGGTATGCTTAGAGACCCATACCAATTTGGAGACTCTGGAAAGTCTGGAACCCTGGATTTCTTCTGAGAGTCTTCTTGTTGGCCATTTTTCTCTAGTCGTTGCACTTCCAATAATCACCCCTCTGTGATCCTGCAATGTGAAAAAAAACAAACGCATTCTCCATCATCCGTGTCTCATTCTCATATTGCTTCAAATGTCAGCTATCCCACGGTCCCATGTTCTTCCATTTCCTCAAGGCCACGGTTTAGTTTTATGGAGCTCCACCTGTCGTTGGTGGCACTTGGTTTGCAAAGCTTTCAATTGCATCAGCCGCTTCAAGCGGGGCAGCTCCAATTCATCCAAAGGTGGCGCCTCTTTGGGCGCTGTTGCTGCGGCTTTCCAACATATCCATGGCTTCAAAGGCATGGCATATGCATTATATGCATTATGCCTGCATATGCTATGCATACAACTCTCCACAAGTATCTTGTGAAACAAAAATCCTGTAAAGACTTCATTCAGTCAGTGCAGCAGTGCAGCAGTTTTGTGGTGAGTAGCGGGTATGCGAAGTGCTTTTCTAATATCTGTTCATGTTTTATGCCTGGACTTGGAATAACTCTAGCTGTACTCTGTCGAAGAAGGTTGCAGAGTCGGCTTACAAGACGGTTTTCTGCATGTTGGAATGCGTGATCATGCTTGCCCGTGACCCCCGGCAATGAATCTCCCTTCAAGCACGACGAAAAATGCTCAGAATGCTCGCTCTAAGTGTCAAGACCATTGCATCCGACTGAGATGAGCCGGCAGCTAGTCCAAAATAAAATATCAACTATGTCTACACGAAAGCTCCAAGCGTGGAAATCTCGTGATTCATCCATCCAGTTTCCAGTTTCCACCTGTTACTGAGAACCGCACCGGCAAAGCTCTGGCAATCCTTCGGGAAAGACTGCCACGTATCGATACCGATATGGAGCTTACCCAATGCTGATGAGAGGATTCATGTGAAGCTTAACAGCGCACATCCCACCGCTCCTCTGAAGTGGGCTGTCCAGGTCATGGTCAGCTTCGTGCATCACCCCTTCCTAGAGATGACAGGAATCATGGAACAATTGTTGCTATCCTATCTTCACTGACAGTTGCTACATCTCAAAAATCTCAAACAAAAGTTGAAAGTATTTGATAGTTGCAATTTGTGGCTTGGTATTTTATGGCAATATAATATCATGCAATATTTCAGAATATCTTAGTAGTTTAGGGTTTGGTATTGAACTGATGCAAGAATACTTGACTTAAAACCAAATCATCAAGGATCAAGCTGTGTCCAGTGATACCACCACACCTTGGATCTCAAGGAATGCAGAGGCACTTTGTCCTCTGGCAAGTCTACACCTCGTTGGAGCAGCAACAATTCCAGTGAGTTTCTGATCTCTACTTAAATTTCACTTGGATCTGAAAAGGAACATCTTCAAACATCTAAGGAGTATCCTGGGGTATTGCACTAGATCATGATCATATCTCTCAAAAAAGAAAATCATGGGAATTTAATACACAGGGTCGCAACCATCAAACGCATCAAACATCCATCCACTCTTGCCCGCCACCAAGGTACGCAACTTTGAAGCATCAAACCTTGGATTTTTCATAAGGAATCCATAGGAAAAAACAAACGGCCGATTGAAGAATTTTTGGAAGGTAGTACAACCTAGAATCCCATAGAATCCTTAGGTAAATCAACCAACCATGTTTGTTTTTTCGGGCCTCAATTTGCTGGCATTGATGTTTGAACTCATGCACTTCTCATCTAAGTGATGGTTCCCGAGCCGTGTGAAAAAGATGAGTCAAATTGGACATCTTTCACAAATAGGGGCGAGAATATGGAATGATTGAAATCACCACCCACTAGTCATCCACTAGGATCGAGTTCATGTAGATATCATTGGTGAAAGACACGTGTTTTGGACTCTCTTGGATTGGCCCAGACCAAGACTTTCGGCCATAATCCGTGTAAAATTCAGCATCTCTAATCATTGTGTTGCATGTCATACGTGTATAGACATATTAAGCTTCTTCAACCAGGGGACCTATGGTGCTGGTTGGAAGAGAGGGCATTGGTGCCATCAGCATCAATCAATGGTTGGTTGATGTTTGGTGAGGCGACTTGCGGAATCCCAAAAAACCTTTATGAAAGGAATTATTACTTGGGGATATGTGTACAGTAGAATATGAGAAAATAGTGTACCACCAACGTCCACTGATCTTGACCACTTTACCACTGGTTGACCGGTATTGAGGAAAGAGACGAAAAAAAAGTTGATCTTTGTTAATCCGATTTTTTGCACATATTAAATCATGTTGATATCATCCAAGGCATCGCAATGGTGTTACTGCTCCTGTCTTGCAAGAGGTATTTACTTGGATCTTTTGGGTGGGAATATCAACTGCCAAGAAACGGGTTCTCTCTCCTCATCACAGGGGCATCAGAATGTCGCCGCATCATTGGTGCATCATTGGCATCCTTAGCCATGCAGCTGTACCAACTGTCTGTTCATACTGTTGATGGTTCAGGAATCCCCAACAACCACCTGGGATATATATATATATATATATATACATATAACCTTGTAAATAATGGGATATTCGCCGTATCAACTGGTGCAGGATTTGTTCCATCAACAGTATTTCGCCCCATCCCAAAAAAGACACACACATGACGCAATGCCATATAGTATCACCTTTCTATCATCTTCTATCCCTTCGAAAAACGAGAAGCAATGTTTTTCTGTGCCAGCTTCTCTTGCCTCACACCTGCAAAAGCCATGATGCTCGCAAATCTCTTCAGGCTGAGAAGCTTTCATGGATAAAAATCATTGGAAACTGTTTGGAAATGGAAAACGTGAACATCTTAAATCACATGATTTCAGCTGGTGAGTTTTGTCGAAAAAGAACAACACAAACGCGAAAAGTCTGAAACATTTTGAGACTACCCCAAAAAACAACAACGTTCGATATGATCAAAGAACTGCCTGTAGCTGTAGGAGACTTGCTTCGGAAGGTTTCTGCCTGGAGAAACCATCGTGACACATTTGACACTTTTCGTAGCCTTGAATCACCGCCCATAAATCAATCATAATCACGAAGTGTCTACGCTCTCAAGTTTTCATCTCTAAGGCCATGTCTTACCAGTTTCCCTCAACTTGTAGCACCCAGGCCAAGCCTTTTGGGACATGGGTTGAGTACCACGACTGGCTGTGTCTCTTCGGCGTGCCAATCCTTTGGGGCTAGCTGATCTTCCTTCACTGGCTGTGCCTGCTTTTCTCCTCGGATCATCATGATCATCAGTATATCATCAGTCCCATTTGGGAGGAATGAAGGCCATGCGCATCACCCAAAAAATGGAATGAAAATCAAACTGAGGCACTCACAATGCAACAACATCCGAAATGTCACGATTTAGCAAATTCGTTTGGGCATGTCTTACCTGCTTGACCTCCAAACAACTGCAGTTGGGCCACGGCGACGTGGAAGCGGCAAATGGCCTCAACCAAAGACGTTGCGTACTTGGACAATGGAGATTGCATGGGATTAGTGGATTCTTTGAGAATTGATTGATATTCAATTATGCTCAACGTTGTTCAAGTACAGTAACTACTATGTTCAATCATTACTATGTTCAATCATGTTCAACGTTGCTATGATTGCTATGATGGCTATGTGTTTGTTGCATTCTTTGTTGTACTATAAATGATAGTGGTTCAACTTGTTGGAGTCGCCCACCTCCTTTGCCGCGGCGTCGACTGGCTCTGCTGCGGCTGCTGACCTGTGCCGTAAAATGTTTATTGATTGGTGTTGATCGGTGGAGGGGAGGGTTGCGTTGGAAGGTCAACCATCAAAAATCAAAGCTTCAGTGCAATGTGCAACTGGGGGAGCCAGCAGGCGAAGCAGCTGGTTGCTGGTTCTTCCGCCAGAGCCAACTCGTTTTCGGTGTGGCGTTCGTGCCGCTGCACTCAACAGGGGTTACCAACCCAAACAATGCATTTTTGAAAGGCAAATCCCCTCAAATGACCATATGTTTGAATGTCTTATCCCTCCAAAATGGGCAATTTAATCAATGACCCCTGCAAAGTCAATCTCTTCGAGCGGCACGCAGTTTCGGTCAAGCTCGACTTCATGCTCTGACCCACTCCTTGAGGATCATGTCGTCAGTCCGCCGGCCCAACAAGCTACAGCCGCATGTCAGGGGCACATATCTCATGAAAGGATCCATCATTCGGATGCCTTCACTCTCCTGGGAGTTCAAGTAGTCCTTGCGCAGATAGCACCGAAAGCAACAGCTCTTGCGAGTCTTCATTGAGGTTGCCAAAAACTTATAACTTCCCTTCCTTCAAATCCTGTTCTTGAGCATCGGCATTGTCTACAGTGCAATATCAATATGAGCCTTCAAGCATAGCAGGAGTTCAAGTCCTTGCGCAGATAGCACCGAAAGCGCAACAGCTCTTGCGAGTCTTCATTGAGGTTGCCAAAAAGGTTGATGAAATTGAGCTTACAGGTGGCGCCCAAGAAACATCGAGATGCCACCAACGAAGATACCAGACGCACCTTAGCTCCCCATGAAAATCTCAGACTGAAAATGGCTTCAGGATGGCGGCATTCGAAAAGGTCTGGTCAACTTAGACCCAATTTGCAAAATCAATGCAATCTAGAAAATCCTGTGTTTGGACAACGTTCGTAAAATAGTCAATAGTTGTGTCCTTTTTTGAAGTGAAGATTTGATGAAATTTGGGGAGGCTCCGCCAGATGTCCGATCCTCGCGCGACATCATTTGACTACGCAGTTTGGACGTTTACCTTAGGGATAAGGTGTAAGGTGTAACAGTGTGCGTTACACCGCATCGATTAGTCATTTGCCTCCCATTTGACCATGGGCATATATGCCACCAAAACATTTCATGCGACCTTTTGTTGAATAGTTCAAGATCAACCGCAACCTCGTCCAATCAGCAGCCAAATTCAACATCTTCAATCATTTCTCGTCAAAATTTGCTAAAAAATCAGTTGAAGACACCCAGGCTGCCCAACAGATAGAGCATGGTACCATGGGAGCTGAGTTCACTCTCTCGTTGTTGCAAGATCTGACTACGAGATCCCAAGGTAAAGATGGTGGGCCCTGCCTGGTCATTGGGTTGAGCTGCTTAGGGTTCAAAGTAAATGACCCAAAGGTGCAGGTGATGACGGTGATGATTGGTGCATATTCCCATTCTAAGTTGGAGCGATTTACCTCCCCTTTCCAAATGTGAAGGTGGAATGAAGCCCTGATTTCTGCTGTCTGACACTGCGATGGGAAACTGCCGGCACAATCGAATTTTCCTTCCGATATGAATTTCTGACAAAAATCGAGACCCCAGAGTCCCAAGAGTAGTTGATGTTGGCCCAACCAGTCAGTTCTTCAACTAGCAGTTATCATCTACATCTAGTGTACAAACTTCTAAACATGCCATCAAATGTCAAGATTTTAGAAGCCCTGTATCTCCAAAAATAATGAGATTCACCTCAACTTGGTCTTGCATAATATCAGGTGACAATTCACCAGCCTTAGCCTTCACAGTTTCTGTCAGAAACAGCCTGTTGAAGTTGTCACAAGATGTCATGAAAGGTTCAGATACACTGGTCCCCTGAAGCCGATTCATGTCCCTTCCAAGCCTTGGCAGGCTGCAGCACTGCTAAAGATCCTCCTTCACCTGAAGGGTTCCAAATTCTTGCGTTGAAACATCTTCAAAAAAAAACGTGTCATTCCACAAGCTTCATCCCTTCATGACAGATGTATCCTCACACCTCACCATCCTCAGCCCTACCCACACGCCTTGGTTCATACCTTTCACCGAGGCCCTGAAACGCCATGCCACATCACCCAAGGCATACATCTCTTGACCCAAGGGTAAGAAACGTTCACGGACTTCATGGCCCAAGATCCGAGACGCTGGTGGTGCATCCTCACTTAAAAACTCAAATCCATGGCAACATGATGTTGCCACAAAAAAAATAGAGAGATTGATCATTTCTTGGTCACCCAAATGACAGAATGCTTGCAAAATCACCTATCCCGCCTATCCCTCATACGAAAAAAACCCACCAACTGCGAGTGTATGCTGTCCCAGTGTCCGAATTGATGTTCACACTCACAGAGACCGCTTCACTCCTAGGTGTGACACGCGTTCAACTGGAAACAAACTCCGAGTAGCCGAGCTGATACGTTCTATGTGAGCTTTCTAGGCGCAAGAATCACTCAAGAATGAAGCAGTGCAAGACTAATCTCTAGATAGGCTACATACTACTTTCACACCTTGTGCCATCTTTGCCATCAAATTTCACCGTGTCACATGCTAGCTTTCAACATCTTTCAACAGGCAGCTGCATTTCATCCGAGCTTCGGTTGGTACGTGATGCTCTCCTCCTGGCATCTCAGCAGTTCGTTCACTTGGAACTTCCCCAAATCCAGGCATATCTGGTTGGGCGACCTCAGCATTCCTTGAACGGCTCCCAATTGGCGGAAGCAAACTCCTCACGGAACCCGGGCAGCAATCAAAGGTGCAAAGAGGGGTGAGGACCAATTTTCACTACACCTAAATCACCAAACACGCATCAACACACAATTTTTCCATAGTTGAACCATTTCAGGTGATAAATGGACTCCAATCATCACTTCCCCAATTTTTTTTCAAAAAATTCCCGCCTTGAAACCAAAACAGCAAAACCTGCGGGTTCACAGTTTTTCCCCCACCTGTTGGAGCGACCAAGGTCTTTCTTTCCACCTCCATGAATTCCAAAGTTGGGATCCACTGGCCCTTCTCTCGACGTCCCGTGTTCACGCGCTGCATCTCTCGTTGCCCATCGATCGAAACTTCCTTCCCAAAACATTCGAAAATGCGGCTGGTTTTTTTGTGAGAAGTGATAAATGATAAATTCTGGTCCGTAAGATGACATGTAATCGATGTTTTGTGGATGTAGAAGTGATGTTCATGGATCTTTATTGGATCTTCATAGTTCTTTGATTCGTGGACTTCAATGATGTTTAATGTATATGCAGCATCTTGTTAAGTGCTGGATTGCGAAGCCCATCATATACCCAAAGCTTCAGGCTCTGATTTTGAGCAACGGATTAGCACAGTGACGCGTGGATAAATGATGGTATTCTTTCTGTGTTTGTGACCAAACACTGAAGGTTGAAGACTTCATGGGTATAAAAGTGCATACAAATTACACAAGTCTAGTTTCATCATATCCTGCGACCCGATCATGATGGCATGCATTTGTTGACACAAACGGTGACCCAAGCAGATTTTCCAATGCTTTGACAAGTTTCTTTGGTTTCGTAGATTGGTTCGCCCTTCTTCCAGATGTATTTTTCCATTTTGGCCAACCTCGGCTAGCAACAGGCTGCAGGCTGAGTCGAAATGCGATTCAAAGAAGCAAACCAAATGCCACCAGAACAAAAAATTACCAGGGGACCTTCCATTGCCCAAAATATGCTGCCATGATCAACCAGTTGTGAATTGAATTAAATTCAATTTTCACTGTTCGAAGTCATACCCTTTCGAAAAAAATATATTGCATCAACGTTGACAAAAATAGAAAAAAAGATTCACAAGCCACCCTTCTTCAAACATCGAGGTACTTCCGACGTGACAGTGCCAAGGCAGCCAAGCCATCTTGGCTCTTCAACGGTTCCTCGGTGTACGTCTCGCCGCTCACCGCGGCGTAGGTCGGTCCACGTTGCGCCGTGGCACAAACGCTTTCGAGGCCTGGGTGTCGCTGATTTATATTGATTTGATATATGACATGATAGTTCAGCATATGTTATGATGTGTACAAGACTATGATGTTTTTTTGGCTGTGATGTGACATGTAAATATGATGTGATCATGATGTGACAAGATCGCGACAGGATTTGGTTCTGTTGACTATGTGGCACGTCTCAGATGTTACTGGGACAATGCAATGTGACACAGGATCATTTTGACCATGTACTTTCTGCAACACATTCGAATCATTCGAGTTCGACCTGAATACATTCAAACTGGAAGGCTATGCCCTAGAACCGTTTCCATCTTGCATCGGCAATGCTTCGAAGGAACTTGAGGTTGTCGTGGAACGTATGATCTCCAGTTCCTGGTGAGATTGGGAATACTTCACCTTTCCAAGAGAGTTTTCTCATTGTTTTCTCGATGTTCCCCAAAAACGCATGTGTTGCATGTCAAAAAGCTGGTCTGCCTCGGAACTTCAACGAATCAACCAATGAAAGCCATGTGAAAACATGGGGTGTGGGGTGCTTCAGAAAAAGCTCATTTTCATGTGCTCATAGCGAATGTACTGCAAGGAAACGAGGCTGGCAACGGAAATGACTGGTGGCCCACCTGTCCTTCTTCAACCTCTGCTCATCTCGGTGGATGAGAAATGCCGCAACTGAAAGCACGCTGCCTTCAGCAAGCTGTGGTCAAACAACTCTCGAGTCTCAACTTCACAAATGTGCTGCTTTTGCAAATAGAACATCAAATAATAATAATAATAATAAATAATAATAATGATAATGATAATAATGATAATAGTAAATAATGATAATAGTAATATATTATATACAATCATACAATCTATATCTGCATGATAGAACTACATTAATATGTATGTATAGAGAGAGAGAGAGATTCATATCATAATCATAATGCAAATACAATTTATGATTATATGATAATCATATTGATCAAAGTAGTCATGGGGGGTGGTGGCACCAATTGACGCCTTTGGTTTTCCCGAGTCTCAACTGCACCTCAGCCAAAACTTACAACGAACATACTCTATCAAGTAACCACCACTATGATTTCTCTGGTCACATGCATTCATCCTTTATCCCTTAGCATCCCTTAGCTAAGATTATGATTAATCAAACATGAGCATAGCAAATTTTGAGGGGATCTTCTGGACTTTCCATTGATCACCCATATAAATTGATCACTTCCATCAATCTTTCCCAAACCAAAGAGGCCTCCCAGCACACATGGCAAACCGAGACTGCGTAGCTGCTCTCCAAGCTCATCCCGAGACATGGCTCCAACTGGGGATGCTTACTACACCAGGTAAGGTGTGAGCACGTAGAAAAACAACACAACGTGACATTAAAATGTGTTCCATGATAATGTTCAATCATGATGGCTCTTTTCAAACCAAGTTGTCACAACACATTCTCCCAGTAGCAAGGTATATAAGTATACAGTATACAATCAAAAAAGCGTTGGTTTTCGCTTTCAACTACAGTAGAATAGTTTCAAATCCTCTGAGCCAGACTCCCAGCATGCAACAGCTTTTGAATGCCATGGAAAAATCTTGCGAGTTGTTCATAATGACATGACAAGCATTTTTCAAATATGTCCGTAGCATCGCGATTTACAGTCCTAAGATTCAACTATTCAACTCTTTTCCCAGCTTCCTTCCTTGTTGTCAAATAAAATCACCATTGTTTTTTGCAGCCCTTTTAATTCCCAGCCTTTGCGCCGTGGTGATGGCCGCTTCAACGGGACCTTTCAGGGCCCCATCCAACAACAGGCCCCTCCCAAACCTCCCCGGATCTCCACTGCTCGCAGGGAACCTCCCCACCTGGCGAGTCTCAAGGAGTTGATCAAAGAGACTCGTCTCCAACCCTGCTCGATCACCATCACCCGCAGTGGCTGTGGCCCTGACAGGGACAAAAAAAATCTGGAATGATAAGGGGGTGGACAAGTGGAAGAAGTGTGAAACTTATTTCGAAATGGCAACGTATGTCCATCTTGGTTTTGAAGTGTGAAAATCACTGATTGGAATATTGGAATATATTATGACAAAAATTCAAATTTTGGTTTAGTTGTTGGGATCTTGGATGTTTTCAAATCGATGACATGTCTGTGCCTCAAAGGTCCAGAGGGAGAAGATGGTGTGACAGTCGCTGGTGGCTCGTGGCGAGTGTCCCTGCAAGCCGTAGGGTCAACAGCTGAAGCAACCACCTAACCTACCTGTTTCCCAAGTCGGATATTCTTGATGTCCACTTTATTGCCTAAACAAAAACATATGTATACGACGTGTATAAATATAATTGAATCAGAGCAACTTGCAAATTTCTCCATGTCATATCTTTTTTGGTTTCCATAGGGACACCACCATTGGACCATTATCCCACCTGGTGCCATGTAATGCCATCTTTGCAGCATCACGGGCCATGTCCAACTTCCGTGAACGACCAAGTCGATCACTGTCCTCCAAGAAACGTTGCAACTTCTTCTCCTGTTGATCTTGAAGCATCCTTGGTGTTCCATCATGAACAAGGGGGCTAAGGATGTGATTCCATGGTGTTTTTGTCTCCCTGAAATGCAGAAAAAACAAATGGTCATGCGGAGTGGTTGATTTACAGAAATCGCTCTCAGGATTGCCAAGTATGAACTGGTACTTGGTTCTTAACTTCAATACGTCAGGAGCCTGTAATCTGTTCATTTGAACGTAGCAACTACTCCAACAATCGACACCATCCCCCAACATTGATGTAGAATCCGAAGAACCTTGGCATCTTCCCACCCCAGACTAGGATCATTGATTCATACAAACAAACACTTCTCCAATTTGGCACAGCAACTGCAGTTTGTCCAACTCCAGGGTGATTGCAGCTTCCTCATTCACCGTGGCCTCGTTGACGGTGGAGCTTTTAAAAGGTGCCTCAGTCGCCAAATTCAATCAGCTATGTTCATGTTTGGTTGATTTTTTGCTGACCTCATATGACTTGCTGACTTCATATTTGGTACTTGCCCTTATTCTATTGTTCCTTTTTCAATCTCAAATCAGAATCCATCCATCATTCATCATTCATCATCCATTCTCAGTTCTTCAGAATCATCCACATGTGCCAGGGTCGATCAACTCCTCATATTGGACATTAGTCATCCCACCTTTAATAGGGGAATCCTTATAATGGGTATATAAACTATAAACCTCTACTATTGGGTTGATGACCATTCACATGTTTCCACAAAAAGTCCAAGCATCCACCGTTTTGCTGCAACTCTCCTCCCGCGCGGAAACGGCGTCGGATTCACGACGCCGCGGTGGTGTCGCAGGTGCCTCCCGGGCGTCGATCTGCGCCAAGGTGGCACGGGCTTGTTGCGCTGCAGCCAAGGCCTGCAAGGCAGCAAGATGTCTGGAAGCTTATGACATTATGGTATATTATATATGATGTATGTATGTATGTATGTATGTATGTATGTATGTATGTATGTATGTATGTATGTATGTATGTATGTATGTATGTATGTATGTATGTATGTATGTATGTATGTATGTATGCATGGATGTATGCATGGATGTATGCATGGATGTATGCATGGATGTATGTATGTATGTATGTATGTATGTATGTATGTATGTATGCATGGATGCATGTATGCATGTATGCATGTATGCATGT
>DF241479.1:50422-149400 GCA_000507305.1 Breviolum minutum Mf 1.05b.01
ATGCATGGATGCATGGATGCATGGATGCATGGATGCATGGATGCATGTATGTATGTATGTATGTATGTATGCATGGATGTATGTATGCATGGATGTATGTATGTATGTATGTATCTATGTATCTATGTATCTATGTAAATATTTAATATATAATATGTACATTTGTTTGAGAATGTGTATAATGTATAACACACTGTAATAATATTGGTTTGTATTCAAACTTGTCTGTTCCAAGGATTAAAACACCAACATGTTTGATGAAAATGGGAAACTGCTTAGACTGTCTCTGGATGTTGATCTTTCACCGTCTATGACTTGTCTTGTGCTAGGCTGCTGGGTCATGTCGAGGCTATCAAGATGGCCCAGTCGGCAACCCAGCTCCCCCAGAACTGTGGCATTTAATGAAGTTGCAGAGGCAAAGCACCAAAAGAATGTGAAAGAAAAACAAAAAAAACTCAGCAGCAATCAGGAAAGTCACATGAAACATTCATTTAGAAAAAAAGCATGTCATGAGTAAGTCATGAGTCATGGGGGTTCATTTTCCTTCACGTTTTATGGCCGTCCTTTTTCCACGCCGTTCGGCTGCGTAACTTCCCGGTGCTGCAGGGAATGGCAGCTGCTGGCAAGGTGGCACGTCGGTTACCCCCGCCCGGGGTAGAGATGAAGATGGACGACACGTTTTTCGACTCCGCTTGGCCTCCTGGAACTGATTTTTGGCACATGGAAAAAATGAAGGGCAGGCTGATGTAGGTTGTGGACCTTCCTGGCATAATCATGGGTGGAAATGGAAAATGACCTGAAAAATGAAAGGAAACTCATATTGGAGATACACCCCTGTTCATCCATTTTTCACTGAACGATTATTGGAGGAAGGGTAGTAGGTTGAATACATTTTGGATACATCTCACTCGGACCACATGCAGTGATTCACAGTATCTTTTTCGGTTGCTTGGTGGGAAATCTTGGAAGTCAAAATTGGCTCTGCTGAATTCATCTTGTGAATAGGGACCCCCAATGGGTATCCAAATGTGTCTAACAACGTGTTCCAAACATGACAGGTACCCAGTTTTTGTGTGATCGCTAAAATTCGCCAAAATATGCTAAGGTGTATCCAAATGACAAGTGATTGCAAGCACCCAGAATCTAGAAATTCCCCTCAAATGTCCACCAAAACAACTTCATTTTCCTGTCAACTTGGATGGCCTGTCTTGTTCTCTTCAATTGGCCGAGGTGTGTCCAAGAGATCAGCGCTAATCACTTCATCCTTGGCAAACAAGCGATTTCAATGTCTTTTTCTTCAGTGAAAAGTTCGGCTCAGGTTGCTAGATACTTTCTCTGGCATTTGTTGAAGGTGTTTGATGATATGTGGATTTATTCCCAGCAGTTCGGTCACAGGCTTCGGTAAATTCAGAGTTTTTTTCCACTTCAGTACTGTACTGCATGCACCCAAATCTCTTAGGTACTGCAAGATTCATGGAATAAATTCAAATGCAAAGATAACATCAGGAGAGCATCTACTTCCCGTCTCGGACTCACATGAATCTTCTGATAGCTGCGACTTGCTGCCAACTTCGGCCGTCTCTCCTGACGTGACTGCGGCCTCGCTCTGCACAGGAGAGTACACATCGACTCCACTGTTGGCTTCAATGATCTTTGAACAAAAAATGAATAAAAATTGAATAAAACCATGTTTCAACAAATTTCCATCCCTCATCCACCCAGTTTTCATCACTTCGGGAATCTTCTGGCAAAAAAACTCGTTCCAAGAGTGGCATCCAAAAAAAATTCAGGCAAGCTACGTTGCCCGCGACTTCTCAGAGCTTCTTTGGCTCTCGACTTCAGCAACACTGCCAGTTCCACCTTTGCAGGGCTGGACATCTTCAGCTGTCTGCCTGGCAAAAATGGCACGAAAGGAAAGGGTCAATCGGGTTGAATACATGTGGGCTTCTGAGGCCTGGCTTTGCAATTCATTCAAACCTATAGTGCACCTGGTATGTTTTGTATACTGACACCCCGCGTGACTCTTAAAAAGACGACGTGGTCATTTATCTAAATGCTTTGGAAAAATTTCAACGAATCACAAAAAAAGCAAGTGAAGCGCAACATGATCGATATGTGGTGATGTTCCCAGCAAATATCCATCGGACCTGTTTGACTTTCAATGCTCTGCCCCCCCCACCTGGACAGGAAAGACCTTCGGGTAGCTTCAGATTCTCGCTCACCTCGGTCATCAAGTCATGGACACTCACATGATCCGCGGATGGGTCACGAAAGACGAAAGGATGAACAAAGTGGGTCAGAAAAATAGTAGATGCATATGTAGATACAGAGACTTTGTAGAGTTGTTGTTACTTAAAAAATATGGTAACATAAAAATCTCTTCTACTGTCCGTTCAGGCTTTAAACTTCAGTGAACCTTGCATTGATCTCTCTATATATGATTATTTTACTTGTGGAGATTCCGGGTAGAAATAAATGACCTCTTGCTTCATTGCTAGGTGAGGTCAAATCTTGCAGGATCTTGGGTCCCCCAAACGGCGCTTTGTCCTTGGCAATGCCTGACATGCTTTGTCCCAAAAGGGATGCATCAAACTATTGCCTTCAAAAATTGTTATAGTATAAACAGCTTGTAAATTGTTTTCTAGATCATGTATATCATGATCATTTTTGTGTATCTTGTTTGATGATCATACTTACTCGCAATTGTGTATGATGTTTGTACATGATTCATGATGCAACTAAAAATTGAAAATATTGTTTTGTATTTCTGTACACATATGTACACATAACGAGTGATCACAACAAACCATGCATGTGGTTCTATCGGAATGGTCTGCTAGACGCCATATATATGCTGTAATATACTATAATAAGATAGTAACATAGTATTATTGCTATTCTGATCAGAGTCTTTTTTCATCTCCATAGCAATGGAAAGTCCATGAAAAATCTAAGGTGTTCATGTGTTGGCCGTAAAAATGTTGGTTTCGCGTACATAGCTTTTTTTTTAGATTACCGGAAGCCTTTTTCAATGATTGTCACAGAGTCAAACAACTTTCACTGGAGGCCAAAAGATTCGCAGCTTTTGCCCTTTCTTTTGCCTGCCTACCCCATGTTTTTTCTCCACCTTTTTGGTCAAGCATCATCCAAAAAAAAAACCTTTACAAACATCTGAAATAATCCCAGCCATCAATATCTTCGCCTCTTGTCGCAGAAGTCGGGAAAGCTTGGCCAAAGCCTTGGCTTTTTTTTCATGTTCAAATCAAATCTCAAGTGATTTGTCAACCCTTTTTTTCCGCCATAAAATCCCATGATTTACAGATACTAGGGACACAAACGGCGGCCTCACCACCTGATGGAGCTCCAATCGTGCTTTGGGGTAGAAAATGGGAGGAAAGCAACAATAGGCAGCAGCTACCCAGCTACTCATCCATTCCTTTTTTTCAACACTCGGAACTCAAAAGCTAAGATTTCTGTGCATCAGTTCATGTCAAAAATTCAACTCGAATTCACGACAAGGAGCATGATATAGCATGATATACATTGCCTCCCATGCCTGGTTCTATCTAAAAGCTGCTATCTCTGATCCCACTTTTTGCCCACTTTTCGCCTTTGCTAATCCCATCATATTGCACGTCATAGGAGACATCAACCGGTTCAACCTCCTCAAGCTGGAAGCTGGTAGAAAATCGTGGGGTTTGACCATTGGCGAAATTCTTTATCTGCACAAATCGAGGTTGAATCTGGAATCATTTTGGGTTTGGGCCATGCTCATTTCAATGAGCTTTCAATTCATGTAAAAAATTTGCTTACAAAGTGCTTGAAACTGATTCTCCTTTCTATGGAGTCAAGAAGGGTGCCTCCCGCTTGTATCAATTTCTGTGCTTTGGCAAGGTTCACAGCAATCAGGAATTTACATGAATTTCCCATAGACCTGCTACTGAACTGAGGTAAGCTATTCTCAATCAAGAAATCTATGAGCTTCATCTTGGTCACCTTCCACAGCAACTTAACGACACGATCCTCAGCCTTTTTCCTCACCCGCTGCTGATCTTCAGAGCTGCAGCAGACTTCAATGGCGCGACCATTAGACCACTTAACTCCTCCATTTTCGCTGCTTCCGACTTTGCCGCTTCAGCTTTCTCCTGTGGAGCAACGAGGTCGCTGAAAATGGGTGAAGGATTAAAAATCCAAAGATGGTGTCATCTGGTTTCAAGAGAAATCACACATGTGAATTCATGTTGAATAATTTTGGGGGTCTCCCCCGGTCCTTTTCCTGCCTTTCCTGCTCCATTTTTTTGAGAAATTCCTCAAATCCCTCCTCACTATTCGGGTCATTGAGAGGCTTCTCCTCAGAGTTGCTCTTGCACAGAAATTGGCAAGAAATGAGATGGAACTCTTTCAACGCGCAGCGGCACCACCCCAATACAACCCAAACAATGATAATCATTGTATTGCTCTGTTCATCTATATTGTCATTTTCAAAAAAAAACTGCACCCCAACAGATTCAGAAATCAAAACCTCTGCGATATTGCAAGCTCAGTGACCATCTCTGAGGCTTTTCGTTTCCTGGGCTGTTCCATGGCCATTCGCTTTCGTGGAGTATTGCGATGTTGTGATCTGCCTTTATTGTGAGCTGCACCAATTGGCATCCAATTGGGAGATCCATATCCCAGGTTTCCATTCAAGGGAGCCATAGGAGCCATGGGAATCCCCATCCCAATGCGTCCATCTTGTCTTCCAATCGGCTCATTCCAAGCAGCTCCCACACCGGCACCAGGTGGTGGTGCCGCTTCGGCATAGATGTTTTGGGGAAACGATGGCCTCCATCCCAGGCGCCTCGCAAATGGGAAGGCAGGGATAGCTGCACTGGGTGCTGCTGGAATGACACCCGAAGCAGGAATGGCACCCGATGAAGCCGAAGTAGGCCAACTGTTGGGATACTGCAGGTGCGGAGCCCAAGGAGGCTCCGCTGGCTCTGTTTCACCTAGGGAAAAAAAGCGTGGTTAAAAGTTTAAAGGTAGAGATTAAAAAAACGTTTGCGCGACGCGGGGCAAAGATGCACAGCTTTTCAAGGTGTAACCTACTGCCTCATAACAAAGATAGTGAAGCAAACCGGTTTCAACTCTGCCAACTATAACAGCAACGAGGGGGATTCTTCCCAGAAATTCAGGTCAGTTTGACAAGAGCTTGGAGGACTCAATGCTGGAATCTGACGTTGTACGATCTTATGACATAGCACATCATTATCATCATATCATCATATCACCATATAACCATATCACCGTGACACCAATACATGCATTGTATATCCAATATCAACTATACTATTATCATATTGAACAATGAATATGTATACGTATACCGTATACATATGATATCGTACATATAAATCATATTCATATCTAGCAATCTAAGACATCTCACTATCCACCCATCATCCTTTCCGCGCTCCAAGTTGCCTGGTTCATCCGATTCCGTCTCGGAAAACTGCAAGATCCCGTGCTGGTCCGCCACACGTTCGTTCTTGGTGGCCTCGATGATTTCCATCGCATGAGGAGGACGTGCTTCCAAATTGGGATCCCAGTCGTTGATGCGCTCCTCGAGGATCGTTGATACGTTGAACCCTTTGGAGCTTTAATTAAGATAGTTGGCAAAAATTTGGATGCATGTTGTTGAGACATCCATCTTTCTCAAAGCTGATGTTTTGGATATTGATTGTATCATCCCCTAACTGGCCATTCAATAGTTTGTGATAGAATAGTGATGTTCAATTCTGCCCCGGATGCAGAACTACAAACCACTGACATTGGGAGGGACAAGAAGCAGTCAAGAAGCACATCAAAATGCCACTCTCAAGAGGTGACTCCCTGCTAGTCACCGGCACCCGCCAGTCCCGGGTCACCCCTCCTCCCCATTGGCGGGCGGCGCATTCCGTTGCACCCAGACCGCATGGAGGGCGACGGCATCTGGCTTGAACACCCATTGAACTCCACCTCGTTGGCGATTCCTGGCACCAAGAGGCTACATGTTCTTGAGATGCAGTCTTTGGAAGATTTGAATGCCGCACTCAGCACGACCATCTCAATAAAAAGTACGAAAAACAAGTGGGTTTTAGGTCAAGTTGTGACTGGTTCACTGGTCCAAGTTGAGAATGCATGCAATGCAAGTCAGTCCTGAGCCGCTTCTCTGTGTTAACGCGGAGTTCGAAGAGCACTCTATGATAGACGCCATCGCCAAACAGGATGTGTGGGCGAGCGTACCACCTGATGGGCAATATCAAGCTTGCTTTGGCAGAGACTGTGGTTTTCCATGTTGTTCTTAAGTGGAGTGAATTTCTATCCAATCTTATCTGTATTTGTACCCATACCCCATGCTATCTCATAGCATCTCATGTTTTGATAATATATTTTGCAACAAAACACGAGCAAAGGCACGAAATACTGGTAAAACCAGCGCTTTCGGTTGTCCAAGCTTTTGATTTCAACTTGCAAGCAACCCAAACAGCCTCAGCACCAAACAGATTAGAAATGTGAAGTCCCACCTTGCGGTCTGTAGGAGAGGTGAACAGTAAACACCAGGCTCCCAGAAGTCATGACCTCAGCTGCCACAGCAACAACACAGTATGTTGTTGCTAGTGCTGATGTCATTGTTACTGTGATTGCCAACAAAGTTGTGGCTGTGGCTCTTGTGTTAGCTTCTATTTAGTTTCTTCTTGCTTGCGGTGCCATTGTCATTGTCCTTCAAAGAATGACAACTCTGCGAGTGCGGAGCTGGTAAGATCTGGTAAATTCGTGTCTCTCATGACATCTAGGTATACACGTACGTGCGTACATTTTATGTGTATATATATATATACACATATATCATATCTTAGTATATACGTGTTTAGGCATATGTTCCTCGGATTGCCGCGAGGTATCAATAGTATTGAAGTAAAAACACAACCAAAAACACTGTGATGAATATATAGACCATGTGAACACCAAATTTCATCAAATTTCCTTCATGCGTCCACCTTCTTCAAGCCTCCAGTCACAACGACACAAACCATTCGGACAACAACAAAAAACAGTTGCACTGTAAAAAACCCAGCCACCTTTGTCACGGTCGTTGGATTCCAGAAAAACTCCAGATTGCAGGACCAGCCACACAGAGTACCACCAAGTGCCATGATAGGCTGTCTCCCAATTCTCGTCACTCTTGACCACCGGTTCCTTCATGTACCTTGGAGAGACAACAACGGATGTTGCATCCACCCTCAAAGTTGCATCCACCGTTTCAACTCCAAGTCTTACTGTATATCTTCTGGCTTCTTGGCCAAGTTTACGGAGAATGAACCTTTCAAAAAGTTACCATTCAATGTATCAGATCTCTTATTTCTCTCATCATCCATCACTGACATATCACCCTCATCGTCATCACCAAGATGCTTGTAAATCTTCCATCCCTCATGGTATCCATTCGGCTCTAAGTATCCGTCCAGACCACGAGCACTCAACCATTTCTCGAAGAGTGGAGCAAAATCCTTACCTTAGCGCCACTGGCTTGAAGCCATCTGGACCCATGAGCTAATAATCCCAATCACCAAATCGATCCGTACAAAGTAAATGAGAGAAAAGCAATGTGCTGAAGTGTTCAGAAAGTCTGCAGGAAACCAAACTTGTTGAAGTATTCACATTGTTGGATATCCACCATTTTGCAAATCATGCAACTAAGCTGTGGCCCTCATCTTTCAGGCTCATTCTAAAAATGTGACCTCCCTTTGATCCTCTCACTGAATCTCACTTCAATCTCAGTTGCGAGAACCCCGTGCCTTTGCAGCAATTGCACCAGCCCTTCGCGGCTTGCATACCTCGCGCCATTGGATGACGAGATCTTCTCTGGCCTCTGCAGCATAGTCATGCCTCCCAGGATTTGAATGGACCCTGAAGATGAAGACTTCACATTTCAAAGGACGATGATTTGCATAGGTGTGTATGGATTGGTAAAAATATCTAGACACAAAAAAAGAATGTAATCACACATATGAATACTACTGCATGCAAATGAAACTATTCGCAATAATCAATATACATATAGAGAGAGCGAGAGAGAGCAAGAAAGAAAGCGATCCGTGACCATTGAAATGTATATGCATACATAGAAATGATATATGTACAGAAAGGTGTAAAGATATATGGTTGTCAACTTCGGTTTTGCCTGGATTCAACCATGTCTCCCATCACAGATCTTCTCAAGAACTTTAGAGTGACAGCTGTTCATTCTGGGAAGGTTCTATATAAAATATTCCAACATTGGAAGAAAGATTGATATGACCAAATACCTTACCAATCATCAAAGTGCAAACCAGTGACATACCCTTCACAAGCTCATCCATTTCCTCCTCTTTTTTGTCAGCATCCCTGTCTTTTCTTGCTTGTGTTTCATTCGCGGAGCTCCCTTTTTCTGCAAGAACTTCGTCCAGTGGATTGACGTCTGTCTCGTAGTGGTTCTCCCTGGCGCCGAAGTCTTTGTCGGCGGTGAACGCGGCTGCATCCTGCAAGATTGATGTCACTGGCGTTGATGCTCTGGCTTCAATGCAACCAAGGATAAAACTTGTTGCCAAAAGTCTAAAATAACCCCAAATTTAACCCAAAGCTACAAGTATCTCGCAACTTCATCCAACTCAGAAGATCCAATGCCATGAGTAGAGCTCTCATCATCTCCCCCCCTGTTTTTTCCGTGTTTTTTCTCACCTTCTTTTCAGGATCAGCATCAGCATTATCTAAAAGATAATCGAGTTCTCCAGCTGCTCCCTCAATCAGTGCCAAAGCTTTGTCGGCCGCTGTGGAGTCGACTTCGCCGACTTCGCCTTCATCATGGCAGGCTTGCTTCGCTCGTGCTAACACCATAAAACCATCCAAGCCGCCGCAGGCACGCGGCGGCAGTACGCGGGAAAAAATAACAGGTTGATGGGTTTTTTTTTTTACGGGCTATCAAAAATTGCGGACAAGAAACAAAATGCTTGAAATTGGGAGTGGGAGGGTCCGCCAGTTTTTGATAACCCTGAAAACTGATTGCGCTGAAAAGCCAGCCTGCGGAGTGCGAAGTTGGTGCCAAAAGCATGACGGAAGTCGTTTTGCAATCTCAAGTGAAAGACATATGGAATCATATGCATCTCTCATGATCTATACGACAAACAACATGGACAATTAAACTCATTTAAGAGCCAAAAACCACAAACTGCATGTCGTCAGTTCAGTTTTTGGAACTCCTTGGCTCTGTCTATTTGCTTTGAGGCATGACCTCATGTCACGGCATGGCTGAAACACATCGAAACCCGTCGTAACTTTCAATGATTGATGTTGTGCAGTGACTAAGGTTGAAACTTTCCAAGTAAGGATGCAACCTGGAAATGTCCCCAATTCCAATGCGGGCGAGGAATTTGTGGGTAAAATCTTGTAAAACACGTGTGGTGTGGCGTGTGGTGTCTGAGTACGGGAAGTATAGGTGTGAGATCTATTTTGCCTTCACTGGCAGCTGAAGGTAAATGTCTATAATGGAGCAGGATGTTGACACTAACCTGTCTCCATAGATATGATCCGATAAAGAACAAAACAAATGTATATAATTAAACCAAATATACATGGCAGGGATATACCATGTTTACTTGGAATGATACTAAGTACAAAAATTGGATCATATCTAACAAGTATATGTACTTGGATCATAAATCATATGATATGTTCACACAGTAACTTACAAGTATACTTGGGATATATACCAAGTAATGATATTTTCCCATATCCCAAGGCATGTAACTAACCAAATCCCAAGTAATTAGACATGTCAATACATCATCTATCATCTATCACATCATATCTCCTATCATGTCATATATCCTACATACATCGTGAATCTCTTAAACGATATTTGTAGGCGGTACATGTGGTTTCGGCACTACTACTTTGGATGATATGCAACTTGTGGTTGCGTCAACCTGAATCTTTCCCAAAATGTCCAACATCCTCAACTACATGAGTTGAAACCACCCTGCTCTGCACAAACAGCAAGAAACCCTTCTGCTTTTTCTCAGATTTTTTTCAACAAACCCTCTCGATGTATTTTTGCCAAAGTGACCCACCTATCGTATCCCACAAGCTAGCAAGAATATCATGCACAATCTACAGTAGAATGGCGAGGAAAGACCCAGTTGCAAAGTAGAAGCCAAATCCCAAATCCCACATCGTCTGAAAAAAAGCAGCGCAGCTGCTTTAATTAATTTCATACAACCACAATTGGTGATCAGTCAAGTCTCACAGTCTCACAGCCTCACATGGACATGTTCAAAAGGCATTCCAATTCATCCCTTGTTCCGCGGCTTGAGCTCCCAAACAAGGCAGCTTCCTGAGCTGAACTTGAGCTGAACCGTAGACTGTTTGTTGCTGTTTCGAATCCTAAAAAAACAGCAACTGACAACATGCTGTTTTCGAGAATGACACTCTTTGAGTGCCTTTCAACATACAGTTTCCTCCTCACAGAACATTCCAAAGATTTCATTGTGACCCATTCCCTTTCTGAAACCCCCCCAACAAAAAAAATAACTATCAGTATATACCACTATTATTGCCTTATATTGTATTCATCAGTTTTCCAGTGCAAAAACTGGTGCCAAAAACTAATCAGATTTTTAAGGACTCCCGACGACAGAAAGGCGTCGCGTGGGATCAAACGCTAGGAGCCGACCGAGCAAGTCCGCGCCTGGGTGGTCGCTGGAAGGATTTCCACAGATTTTATGCTCATTTGAAGTCCAGATTTTCCATCATACCAACTACCATATCCAAGATGGAATTTTGGGTCAGTCTTGAATATTTCATACTTTTTTTTCACGACTCTCCCATAAAAATCATGACTCTACAAGCTTGAAAACAGTATATCTGCAATATCTTTATGTCATTTTCTGCTTTCAAGATCTTTTTGGTAAGATCTGATCAAACATGTTCAAATGATTATCTAGATGTATGTTAGTTGGAAGTTCCCTCACTGTCCAAGGACTACAATGAAACTACCTTCATGACAGCTCCCTGGGATCTGCACCATGGCCACTTGGAATGCCAGGCCTCTGGTGAATCAAACCATTGAAACAAAAAGGAGTTTGATCTACCATGATCCACTTGGCAAGGGCTTCATGTGTTGTTTTCCGGGGAAAGCATCAGTGATCATAACATGATCCAAATCTATTTGGACACTTGCTGGAGCTTATCCCAAGCTGTGAAATCATTTATCCATCGATCATCCACGCTGAGGAGCCCGGCATCCTTGACAATCCTTTGGCAGGTCGTTGGGAACAGTGCAACATCATGGGTTTGGATTCCTGCAGACGTGGCACAATGTTGTTCAAAAGATGGTAAAAAGATGTTGAAAAATGATGAGAAGTAAGTGATATCAAATCTAGTATTAGCTGCTTGGAGTGAACTCTGTCAAAGTCTTTTTTCGACACATACCCCAAACTAGCATCGCATGAAAACGTAAAGCGATGAAAGCGGGAAACAAATTGAAGAAGCACTATGCAGAGTCGCAAATAAACCTGAGATATGCTCAATCAACCTCAATACCGGCACAACATCGTCACTGGTCCTCTGGGACCCATGACTGATCCCTTAGCATCCAATTGGATTGAATCTACAGAAGATTGGAATCAGATGGATTGAGATGGATTGGGTTTTAGCTTGGAGCCACCTGGAAAACAGATGAAATCCATTTTTGTTACTGGGGGCAATCTGTGGGTTGTTAGGAGGCTTTTTTGGCTCCCGTTTTAGCAACTTCTAAGGCTCCCAACTCTTCTGAAGGCTCCATGACAGTCACAACTTTCGTCAGTTGGTCCAGGCTGTGCTTACCGGGAAAAAGCGCCTTTCCGGGGATGGATTGTACCATGGGAAAGCAAAATCATCACCATCCGAAATCTAGGTATCCCAAATCCAGACAGTTTACCTGTAATTGTAATAGTGATGGCTGAAATCTTGCACAAATGCACTAAATCATGTAAATGGAGATGAACTATATAATGAGATATAATGAGGAACTACCACCAAGCAGTGGATTTCAACCCATCAACAGGATCTCAAAAAAATCTTGGCCGATACACCTTCGCAGTCCATGTCTCATAAAGGATACATCCAACTGCCCATACGTCCACTTTGGGCCTGTCAACAACGTCAACAAAGTTTGGTTGGTTTAAAGGATGGTTAAGCGATATATCTTCCGGTTGCTTACCAAGATTCTGGGCCCAAATCACTGAAACTCTCTTTCCAATGAAGATTCCTAAGATTCAACCAACAACCTTTATTAAACTAAGGATGGGTTTTTCATTGAGGAAATGATGTTCCCAATGGTTCGCGGTTCAGGAGGATCCAAGCATGTCAGCATCACCCGTACTTGGATCTAGCCAAAAGCACTTCTGGAGCTCGGTACCTGGGTACTCGGATGTGGAGAGGAAATACCTACATCATCCTAGTACCATACAACACACAGAAATTAGTACGTATACAATGACTCATACTATACAAATCTATACAATATATACCAGATGTGCCTGTTTCTTATAGGTTTATATAAATGTGAGATAATGTGAGTGTATAGATCTGTAGGCAAAAAAGTGGATTGGAAGGGCACCAACGCGTGACCACATACTCCGTGAGCTGCTCTTCTAATGGATGAATTGCCTCGCAGCCCAGTATCGCTGCAGTCCCCAAGATGCGGTTTCACGTTCCAACTGCACAAGTCAGCACCATCCAACAATCATTCAACATCACGAACTTGATACGTCTATGCTCCAAATGAGTTGGGATTGTTGAAAAAAGACATGCAAGAACATGTAGACACATTCATGATCATTCATGCCATACAGTAAGAAATGAAGTTGAAAACGAACCACATCTGAAACAGTCCTCGCCGGTCTCCCCATCCACTGCAATGCCACGGCTGAGGCCAAGGTCTCCAATTTTCACCTGAAAACTGCGAAAATTTTGTGGTGCTTGTTGGTTATCTGACCAAAAGGACAGGTTGCTCTCGCTATTGTCATCTATTCTCCTTGTATTCTCCTTGTTATCATGGTGCGTATCCCCTGTGGTTGTTTGATGCTCCTGAAATTCTTGAACTCCCAAGACAAGGTGGTGCCCTTCCATGTTCATGGAAACGCCTCTTGCGTCTTCAGTCGGACAAAAATGTTCGCAGGTTTCAAGTCCTCCAGTGGGGCTGTGGGTTGGAGATCAAGTGCATGAAGTCTTGCCTTTGAAAGGGGTGGATGAAAACCATCCAAGCAGTTAACACTCATAAATAGCCAGAATTCGCCCTTGCGATTCGTAAACACGAGAACGATCTAATCATCACTTGGAACCAAGTGCTCAGTTGGTTCTCCGCTGTCCCTGTGAATCACGTGTGCACAGTGGAGGTGAAGTAGGCCAAGCAGTACCTGTGAGAGAAAGGCTTGTGCGGGATCATTGACATCTTGACGATCAGTGACGCTCTGATATTCACCCGTGAATTCGCACCTGTGAACAAAAGTTGCGGCATTGGCTCTCTTCCAATGGAATGCCTCGTCCTCGTGCACAGGGATGCTAAAGACCAGTTGAAAATCAAAAAGATGTGCAGCTTTCAAATCCTTTTGTTGTCATGAAGCTGGTAGTCAGAAAATTTGAGTGAACCCTTTTTCGCCTTTTTGGTGGGCCAACAAGTGGAACCATCGGGTGATGCAGTGGCGGCACCTCTCACCAATCGGTCCAGATCGCAATCCATAAGCCTCAAATCAGATGCCATAGGGATCAACCGAGGTTTCTGGGTGCTGGAACGCTATAGCAAAGGAAAAACATATTCATGTCGACTTCAGAGATGTTCTGTAGAGAGCACTTGGAAGTTATATAAATTCAGTGCAAGCGGGAAATTCGAAGTCGTGAAATTTCGGTACACTACGAAATTTCACGGATCTACCGCAAAAGTTAAAGGTCTAGTCCAAGTGCAACTGGCAACATTTCCATACGACTTATTTCGCGATATTTCACAAGGTGGCCGTCATGGGAGATGAAGAGAATGGCCTGGCATCCTCAGCACCCTGCAATCCTGCCGCCTCCCCCTGACTAAGCGTCTTGCTCCATAGAGATATAGAGCTCACCTCAGATTCTGATGGAGAAATTGGGAGTGGCGAACTTGACAAACGCTTTGTCAATCAAATGCAAAAGGTTTGGAGGAAATTGGACTTGACTCTAATTGCCCTGTAACACCTAGAAGTCACCATGCGATGACCAAGTGTCTCGTAGCGAGAAGTCTTGACCAACTGCTTCGCATGGATATTTTTTTACATATTGTCTATAGTATGATTCAACTAAAAGATCTTAGTCCCAAACCTCCTGATTCCACCAACAGCACCTTGAATCATCGTTAAGGTGAGATTTGTAGGTCCAAAAGTTGAAGAAAATAAAGCTGAATGTCTTGCTTCGTCAGCTTCCTCCAAATGTTGTCCCATGAATTTACATACAGGATTTGAAGAAATCGAACGCAGAAACAATACTAGGTGGCTTTTTATAATTTTTTATATGCTCAACATCGGATGAAGTGCGATGGTGGTGCCGGCAGGAGTGGTGGTGGCAGGGGCATTGGCAACCACAGGCATAAGAACTGCATCATGACTCATGTGATACTCACGTGAAATGACACCTTCTACATCACTCCATCCACACTGCTGGATGCTCCGACGTCGTGTAGCTGCAAGAGGTTGGGATGCCGAAAGTGTCTCATCAACTTGATCTCGCGAAGCCTTGTTTGGTACACAGCCATGCTGCGCTATCTCCTGGTGGTGGATCTATTTCGAAATCATTCCAAATCATCCTTGTCTTTGCTAATGTTATCTCCAGTTGAACTTTGAGGATTCTACGTTCTTCTCAACATCAAGAAGTTGTCGAAGACTCGTCGCCTTGGAAATGACATGGAGTTCACAAACCGAAAACTGCGTGCAATTTCAAATCATCCTTAAAACATGAACAAGGTGCCACCTCAAAAAAAATTGGAGGTTCTTGTCCCCCTATCCATCAAGTCAACAACTCGGCACCTGGATGATTACATCTTGAATCTTACATCATATTATATCACATTGCATCATATCATATCATATTGTAGCATATTACATGCACGTCATCAAGGCAAACCATGGTAACAGGGTGTCCCGGCACTCGCTTCACCGCAACCTCCTGACCATCAGCATCCCGGAAGGATGCCACTACACCTTCAAAGGACGGTGGCAAGGAGCCAGATGGACTTGGAGGCAGATTCATCAACTGGTGCAGTAAGTTGAGCATTCAACACTACCAGGAAGAAATTGCCACAGCATGGCATGCTGCATGTGTCATATCTCAAAACGACCATTGGTGAAAGGCTCTCGCCATAGCTGCCACTGCCCAGGAGCTTCTGGAACTGATACCTGGTGATCGGTGCCAATGATGGCACTTCACTTGTTTTTTGCATCAAACCCAAGAGGTGGGCCTAGAAGGCAACTGAAAACTGCTCGAGTCTACCGTCAAGACCTTAGGAAGCAAAACAGCTTCTGAACCACAAAGTGTTTGACAAAGTCAGACTTTGATTTTGTGACACTGAAAGTTGTACTGCAAAACTTACCAAAATCATGTTGAAATTCAAACAGTTGTGTTTCTTGGCATGACTGGCATATCTCAAACATCGCCCAAAACCCTCTGCTTCAAGCTGTCAATAACTCTGACCACATCTGACCACCCCATCCTTGCATTTAGGACGAAGGAAAAGCCTGATGTCTTCTGCGAAAAAGAAAAAAAAAACGAGATTGGAGAATGGAAAAATGTACTCTATAACAATGGGGTAGTTTCAATGGTCAAACTTCCAGGGAAATTTCAGGTAACAACCAAGCCTGCCAAAGGCAAATACTCCCAAGGAACTGAGACCCCCAGGCACTTCGTGCAGATCTAGCACGATGCATGGCATGGGCCCTGTATCAACTGGTAAGAACTGCCCATGGCTGTGGCTTGATGTCGCATTTCACCCTCATTTTTTTTTCTGCTTTGGGGGTGCTTATCTGGAAAAAGGTTTCTGACAAACGGAAAGTGTACTGTAACATTTAATTTGAAAAACCTGGAGGTCATCCTTCCCTATAAGTCCACCAAGAACCCCAAGAGCCACTTCTGGCTGAGCAGCACGGAAAAGCCACTCCTTACACAACGAACACTGAGCTTCAAATCGAAGAGCCTCCACCATCTCTGACAAGTTCCGCAAGAACAAAATCCAAGACCTAGATTTCAATGTCTGGACATGTGTCAAGATTTGCAGTCATATCCCAAAAGACTATGGTCCTATGGTGATAGTTTGAGGCTGTTTCTTCACTACTTGTATACTAAGCCAAAACCACTCCACCTGCAGCCCTTGCTTTTTTCCAAAGTGGCGGAAAGAACTCCCCTTCCGCCAGGCTACGCCAAAGCTTTGAGACAGCGAAAGGTTTTGTGCTGCAAGATCATCAAAGATCATCTACGGTAAGTTAAGTATCTGGCTAAACCAATGGATGCACAATGATACACACCTTTCAGCTTGAGACTTTCAGCCCAACCAGCGCTGTCCCAAGCACAGCGTTTGTGGGAACTGTAGCATTCAAACCAGCGGAACGACGCAGCGAGCCAGTCTCATTGATGTTACTAAGTTGTCATATTGTAAATGAAGTGACGCATAATGCGGAAAGTATCTAATTTCTCCCTAATCAAGATGTATCAAGTATAAATACTTAAAGAATCTACAGGAAAGATTGATCTCAGAGCACACCTCAACTTACCTGGCTTCAGCTGATTTTGTTGCTACCAATCTTCTGCCCCCAATCTTTTGGAGCAATGGAAAAATGGCGGCCATAAGAGTGGCCCAGTCAATCATTCAATTGATTTGTGAATCTTCTGCGAAAAATCATCGCAGAGTCTTCACCCATGCCAAGTGCACACCGCGGCCACCGGTTTCTCCCGCCACAGATGCATGGCATGTATCTTAGTAAGTTTCAGTGAGTTCCTTAGATGTAAGTGCAACTGACAACTTTGGCATATCGTCATCAGACTTGTCTGCTTGGTAAACCCAAGGCCCCACCGCAATCGCCTCAACTTCCGAAGCCAAGTGGCCCATCTTCCAATTTCTGGATCCAAATCATCATTCCATCTTTGGAAGGTCCTGGATCTGGGGACATTTTGGCCTCCCCCAAGCTCAGGGTTTGAGAAAAACACCATGCTTGCAAGGGGAAGCACCAGCGAAAAAAAAAACAAATCTCCTGCGGATCTCACCGTAGTCTTTTGCTTTTACTGCCTGTGGCCAAAGAAACAGTTGCTTTTTTCCACTTTTTCGAATTATGAAACATCCAATGTGATGTCCAATCGCCCAAGGGGTCATGGAATTTCTGCCATGCTCATGTCCATGCCTCTCTTTTGCAAGCCCCGCTACAACAAGAAAACCGGCAGATTCTCAAGAAAAAGAGGTGTCGTCCTGCAATTCAAATCCATCCTTCTTGCCTGTTCAAACGCTACTCGATCAGTCTTCAACACTCCGATGATAGGCTCCTGCTCACCCAAAACACATTGCTGCAAGATGGTTGGCAAGGAAATCCTCCTAGCAACGACGTCGTTTCCTGTACTTCCACAGATCAGGGATAGATGGTGCTAGTGCCTTTGTGTCTATGCTGTGGAGAAATGCATTGCAAATCCGTTCAGAGTTTGTTCGAACGAATGACCATTGCTCCCGGTCTAGAGTTAAAGTGTTGCCTCAAAATGATGCAACTAACACCAGTAGAGCCAAATCGTTCTTCCACAAAAATATGTGTCTGTATATCAGTCCATATTATATCACAATACAGCAGAAAAGAATAAAAATTGACATCACATAATATCAGAAGTAGATATCACATAATATGATATAATGCAATACTATTTCACAATCATGCAATATAAGATAATGAAATATCATTTAAAAGGAAACAAAACATGTATAATATCGTGTAATATAATCCAATGCAATATAATATGATGTATTATACTGCAATATCATATCATAATATGAAAACGTAGCATAATCCACTGTAATGCAACGTAATAAAGAATAGAATACAAAGTACATAGATATGATATGATACAATAATCTAATTACAATAACATAATCTGATATAACATTAAATGATCATTGTGTACTGTACTTATAAAACTTGAAAAGAAAAAAAAGCTGGGCTATGTAGTTGTTTCACATAGATTTATGTATTATTCTTCCAACATGCTCTGATTTTTGTTGCCTCACCATGCATCACCAGCAAAATCATTTAGTCCGAAAAGGCCGCTCCGACATGTCGGCTTTGGAGACACGTTGGATGAGGCTGTAGCCCCTAAGAGGGCAACGAAATGTGGGAATATCAGAATGTCAAAATGTGAAAAAGTCACAACATCTGGGTGTTTCCAAAAATAGGGGAAAACCCCCAAAATGGATGGTTTAGAATGGAAAACCCTATTAAAATGGATGATTTGGGGGTACCATTATTTTCCGAAACATCCATCTTCAAACTCTGTTCTCTCTATCTGTATCTCGCTCGCTCTGATGGCTTGGAAGAAAATTTTGCGAGTAACAATTCGATGGTGATGATACATTGTAAGATCATGCCTCATGGCATGATTCCATAGTACTACCACATGTTGAATTTACATCCCAAGACACTCCATTGCCGTCATCAACTTAGGTAAGTCCTGTCAGGTGATATACTGCATGGCTGTACAGTGCAAGATTGCCATGGTGCAATTTGAGTTCACTCCATCCCATGAGTCGACCAAAACATGTACATATAAAATCTTATATTCAATCATAATCAATATATATATATATACGTATATATAATTTCAAACATGCAATTTTATACATGGATATAAAATAATATGTTTATATACACACAGAAAAAAACATGATCCCGACAGCTCAACACAAAATATCTTTCACATCCTCCAGCCCACCAAACATCCAACTGGGCCTTCTTGATGAAGCGATCGATGCCATCTTCAAACTTGGTACGCTTCACATCCAGCACCTTGGGCCTCGTTTTGTCAACCCTTCCGATGATGGGCTCTGCGGCTTCTGAAATGCTTCTTCAAAGGATAGTCTACATAATTCTAAATAGCTTTTTCAAAACCACTAAAGCTATTATATGATCGTCCCCTATTACTACGTAGTACTATTACTACGTAGTACTATTACTACGTAGTACTGCGTAGTACTACGTAGTAACATATACGCATACATATTCATATAGATATACATATGCATATACATATACAGATACACTATCATATACATATCATATCATAATCCTATACAAATACTAGAAATATACATTCATACCATACACATACATTCATATACATACATATACAACTTCTTCCAAGTGGGCTGGAACTTGAAGAAAGTTAGCACTTCTGTTTGTGTGGAGCTGCCATATGAGCCTTTGAAAAGGAAAGCAGTGCTGGATGCCGACACCAACCTTGCAGAGCAATCTGGTGGCCTGCTGGCCAAGCCATGTGGCCAAGAGAGGTTTCAGACCTTGTCTCTTTCCAACACTACTTGCTTTCTCAGAAGCCTTGAAGCAGGCCGCAATTTGGGCAATGACCATTTGTCAATAGAGCAAATGGTGAGTCAAGGAGATGCACCACCACCACCACCACCACCACCCACCACCACCCACACCACAGGGGGGAGGGGGGTACTGATACATTCATATACATACATATACAACGTTCTTCCACCACCACCACCACCACCAGATGGCATCTGCCCATGCCTTCTGTGCAGCCTGCACTTCCACTTCCGTTACTGATGGTTTTTGAACTTCAAAGGGAACTGACGAGTGGTGGAGGAAGATGCGGACCTTTCCATCCTCATTCTTCTTGTAGCCGAATGTGTATTCCACCTTAGTCTTGCTTCCATCAGCAGCACTTGTGAAGTAGTAGTTGCCCATGGCAATGGCAACATTTCCGTTCAAGTCAACCTGATGGTTGTCAAAGACGACATCAGACCAGCCTTTGCCACCATTGATTGCAAAGCCTCCATCCTCCGAAATTCCATCACCCACCGCGTTTGACCCCACAAAGTAGGACATGGCCTGGCTTGCCATAGGGCGAAACTGGACATCCTTGGCTTTGGTTGGCTTGAAGAGCACGTTGCTATAGCCATAGCCATAAAGCTCACCCGCTGCTTTGCCTGCTGCTGCAACATAGTCTCCTTTGTCAAGATAGGTCTTGGAAATTCCTTTGATGGCATCTGCCCATGCCTTCTGCGCCGTGCGAACCTCTTGCTCGGAGATCGTCCAGTACATTGCAAGTCACAAGTAGGAAGCAAATGTTGTCAGTGGCCTTGAGTGCAGAAAAATGCTTTGCGGAGAGGTGAGTGTGTATGATATCACAAGATCGCATCCCCGGCCAAGAAATGCCATCAATCTCAATGCATTGCTCAATTGTCTACATGTTTGATCACTTTTGCAGGTTCCAAAAAAAAACACCCAACTCAACAACACTTCTGGAAAACGACCTTGTCAGAGAGCTCCTCCACTTCTTGTTTCACCTGCACACATGCACAAAAAGCAGAGACTTTCATGGAGAAAACCCCCTCCAATGATGCTGTAAGGCATACCATTTGCATACAATTCATCATGCTATTGCTACGTTCTATGGAAGATGGTCTTGAGGAGCTGTGAAATGTCCAGGGTTTCATGTCGTGGATTGTGGTTAAGTCACTACATGTTTACAAGCTTCCCAGAGCCCCCTTGTCAGATCAACCTTTTTCATGACCTAAAATCCCGACAACTCCAACCTCCTTCATTTCCATGGCAATCTTCGAAGTTTGCGCTTCACGTTGAACCTCCTCGTCCTCAGTAGCAACGGGCTTTCACTTCAGGGATAGAATACAAATGATCAAATCACACCATTGCCATTCCAGCTCACTTTTCAACGACAATCAGAACCTCAAGAGGTTTTCTTTGGATACAAGTGGTTTTAGAGGTTTTCTTGGATCACGCCAAGCCGCTTGATCCGGAACTTTGTCAAACTTGTCCGCAAATTCCTGTAACAGGAATTTCGCGTTTCCCAAGGCAAACTTTGTGGCACGTTGGGAAATCCGACTCTGGACAACGAACGCACTCGGGAAAGAGTTGGTAGGTAGGGTTTTTCTGTCACGCACATGGCAGTATATACCACTTCTATAACTTATATAGCAAATGTATGACTATATGCATATATTATATAGTGTATGCATTATATGTGATTGCTTGTCAGGGTCTCTATATGCTACCCAGCACCTTTCTCAGAACGCAGAAACATCCATTCATGTCAGTATCATAGATAACTTTTGAAACTTGAACTTCCCTCGAAAAGGATATTGACGACGATTCAAGAACAAAATCGTCACAAATTATTGATCAAATGTCAAACTTCTACTTTGAGAAATGTTTTACACGCCTCACTGAGCCTTTCTAATTGTTGTACTACCTTTACCGATATGGTATACTTGTAAATGCATTAGCATAACAACCTCAGCTAACCTCAAGCCAAATACGGGTGTGGAAGCCCTCCCAAAATTTGAATCCGATATCAACTTGGTGAATTAGTGACCCTCTCTTCCGAAAAAAATGTAAGCCTAGTTTCCAATATGTGTATCTAGTGCACTGATTCCAGAAACATATACTTTTGTACACCAACTTTTATCCAAACGAACAAAAAAGTCTCGAGTTTGGAGCTTCGAGTTTCACTTTCAAACACCCCCTCTTTTCGGAAATTTGGCCCACCAAGCGCAATGCATCCAGATCTGCAAAGGATGCAGCGGGAGCCTGACCCATGAGCTGAAGGGTTGGACATCTGGGAACAAACTTCAAAATATAAGAATATGTGTATATATGTGAATTTGGCAAGCCTTGACAACTGCATGTCGGTACTTGCATGACTTTTCCAGCACCTTATCTATTCGAACATCCTGAAGGCACAGCACGACTTGCGAAGTTTGGCATCCGATCGATGCTTGGACGAACTCCTTTGGCTCAAGGCCAATTATCAGGTGTGGGGAAAAATAGAAGGGTGTGGCGGCCCGTGGATGTGGCAGCCATTGGGGACTTTGGCGTAGGAGTTGGTAACTCCTTTCAATTGGTATCTCATCTATACTTCTTTTGGAACAGGGTTCCTAGTGGTGTGGTTCCCTTCCCTGGGGCAATCACATTGGTAGCGGAGCCCGAAGGGCCTGTGGTGGACCACGGCAAGCCCGGAGGACTCAGAGGACTTTGGAAGTCCTATTTCTGCAGCCATGCCGGCTGAAGAACCTGGGGAAGGTGATGGTAAAAGTCAGCACATTTGGAGTCTCCTTCCGAGTTTTGACCCGAGTACTGACAGTGCTCGAGAGTACATCGAGAAGGTGAAGTTCATTGATGGAATCTGCCCAAAGAAAGATCGAGCCATGTTGGCACCTCGACTGGCAATGTTGTGCCGAGGGACGGCTTGGGGACAAGTCAAAAGTCTTCCTTCAGCATCTTTGGTCGATGAAACCAACGGAGTGAAGAATCTACTGGCAGCCCTCTCGACCTGGGAGGAGTCTTCAGAGATGCGTACCTTTGAGCTTTTTGAGCGGGCCATCTACAAGACGACGCAACGACCTGATGAATCGTCTTTGAGTTTTGTCAATAGACTTCAGGTGGCATTCAATGAATTGGGAAGCACTACCATTGATGAGATGCGAGCCTTCTTACTGTTGCGCCAGAGCGCATTGACATCGGAGGACAAGAAGAAGGTGCTGACTATGACCCAGGGAAAGATGGACAAAGGACTGATTGAACAGTCAATGCGGACATTGGCTACTTCAATCTTGTCTGGAGAGCCCAAGAAGAAAATCTACCCCATCAACTATGTTGAGCCTGAGGTGAAAGAGGTCCCCGAGACAGATCCTACGGTGACGGCCTACTACACCCAAGTGGACGAGGAGGACGTTGACCAGGAGTCCATCGAGCAGTTGGCCAATCAGGGTGATGCAGATGCACTTCAAGTGCAGGCCTTTGAAAAGGATTTGGAAGACCTTTTCCAAGAGATTCCCGACATGCATCATGCCCTTATTAGCTATCAGACTGCCCGACAGAAACTGGTAGAGAAGAAGAAGTACCGTGGTTTCTGGCCTTCGGGCCGTGGCAAAGGCTCACACAGTTTTGGTGGCGGTGGTGGAAAATTTGGTAAGAAAGGAAAAGGGAAGACCAGCCTGTTGGCAAGAATAGCTAACAGCCACTGCAAACACTGCGGTGAAAAGGGGCACTGGAAAGATGAGTGCCCCAACAAACCAAAAGACACCGTGAACGTGGTGACTCAGGTCACTTCACCACCGGGATTGAAGCACTATGAGGAAAAGAATGACGACCAGGTCATCTTCGAGGAGTTTACGGAGAAGGCCTTCACGGTGATTGGAGAGCCAGGACCTTCCACCATCGAAGAGCTCTATCACGCCGCGACGTTTGAGAAACCGTCGGAGCAGACCCTTGAAGAGTTTGCTAAGTCCTTGAAGTCATCTCGCAGCAGTGCATCATCACAGGACTGCCACTCTCACACAACCGTTGTTGGTTTGTCCAAATTTGCATGTGATTTCATGACCGAAGAAAACAAAAGTAGGAGTGATAGGGATAAACATAAAGAAGGGCATTTTGAGAAAGATCCAATCATTGCATCACATAAAACGGAGGAAGTTGACTGCCTTTTCGCCATTGAGGAAAACACCCGGTTTCATGCGATTAGGTTTTTGTCTCATCGTCTTGCATCCAGGCGAGCCGAACACCATTTGCCTGAAACCTTACTTCCGAAAGCTAAGTCGTTGGGTGAATGCTTTGTCAGCAAATCATCCGGAGAAGTTTCAGGAGGTCATGGGATGGCCATTTTAGATACTGGAGCAAGTCGCTCCGTGGTTGGAGAAGACATCGTCCCTGCATTGATGAAAAGTTTGCCGGACATCATTCGATCCATGGTTTGTGAATCACCCAGCAAGGTAGGTTTTAGATTTGGGAACAATCAGATAACATATAGTTTCAAACAATTGAAGATCCCAATCCTGCAAAAAGGAATGAGAGTTTGGTTAGTGATCGAAGTCGTTCCGAAAGCCACACCGTTTTTGCTGTCAATTCACGCCATGAAAACCCTAGGAGCTTGCATTGATTTAGACACAAACAAATGTTTCCTGAAGAGACTAGGTAGGTCACTGCAATTGAAACAAAGCCGAAATGGATTATACCTTGTGAATTTGCAAGAATTGTGTTTGCCAAGTGAAGAGAAGACTCACGACAGTCTTCATGTTAATACCACAGCCACAGCTGAATCAAAAGTTTCGTCACCACCCGATCTGTGTTCATCAAGTGATCCCGTGGACCATGCCATTGCAGAGGGAAGTGACCGAAGCTCTCAAGGCAACAGCCCAGAGTGTGGTAGAGAGTCTGAAGTTTCTGCTAGTGATTTTGATGAGTCAACTGGAGGTCTTAGACTCAGACCGAGCAGTACCAGACGATCAAGCCCAGGCCATTCAACGTCTCAACAACGAGGTGATCAGCCAACGCAATCGGATCGAAGAGATTGCACGTTTGCTGCGACAACCTGGAAGTCCATCCCGTTTCGACCTCAACCTGTCCACTACTCTAAACTCCGACGACGAGTTCGAGCATGTGGATTTGGCTGGACTACCGATGGGAGAAACATCACCTCCGAGGAGGAGTCGAGCAACAGGGACATCACTGAGAGTCAACACGTCCCGAACCCAGACAAGTCAGCCAGTGGTGACATCAACTCCAGCAACATATCCAGTGCCGGCTCCATCAACACCAGCGACAGTTCCTGCAGCACCAATGGCGGGAACACAACTGGTTCACACTGCCCAGGCTCTGGAAAGTTGGGGATGCAAGCGCATCTCTTGGGGAAAGAAGCACATTTCGAAGCAATACCGCGAGGTGTACGAGATCGACCCTGGCTACGTCGAATGGATCCGTGCTCGAGCAAGCACTCTCACGCCAGCCATGTCAGATTTTCTGATGTATTGTCAGGCCAGAGAAGGTGTGGAACAAAGCATCCACCAATGAGAGCTCAAGATCGAGTGCTTGAACACCTCATGATGGTAGAATCTGAAGAAGAGATCAAATGGTTAATGGCTTGTAGATCCGATGTTGAAACAACACCACATCGTTTAGATCTTTTGGAGGTGTATGCACAAGCTGATAGCCGACTTGCAGCTGAAGTGTCTCGATTAGGCGGCCGGTCTAAACGGTTCACACTACAGGATGGAGATCTTAGTAAATTTGAGGGACAAGTACAATTGTTAAAGACCATTTTTCGACATCAACCTGAACACATTTGGCTAGCTCCTGAGTGTGCTCCATGGTGTTCATGGAACCGTTTCAATATGAATCGAAGCCGATCGTCGCACGACCACGTGATCAAGTCCCAGGAAGAAGCCAGAACTCATCTTAGGTTGTGTGCTCTGATTTCCAAAATTCAACTCGATAGTGGTAGACATATTCATGTTGAAAATCCTGGAACTTCAAGCATGTGGAATCAGCCCGAGATGGAACCCATCCTTCGCGGCACTCTGCCGACCTTCTTGGGTCTGAAACATCCAGAAAACGAGATGCCACTCCAAAAACGGACTCGTATACAGACTTCCTTTAGACCATTGCATGAGACATTGGACGGTAGACTTTGTCAGAAAGATCATCAACATCATACCATTGAAGGATCGTGTCGAGTCAATAATCAAAGGATAGCTGTATCTCGTTTTGCAGCCTGGTATCCCAGACAGTTTGCTAGGACAATTGCAAAAAGCATCATGAAGCAAGTCTCCCTAGAGGAATGTTATCCCATTTGGCCGTTAGTACCTGTCATTGATGAACATCCAAGACCTGAAGAAACAGAAACACGACAGTCTAAGAGAGCCAAGAAAAATGAGGAAGAACAGAAAGCAATCAGAAGACTAGAAGAGGATCTAGAAGAGAGTGCTTCAAAAAGACCACGTCCAGAAGAAACACAAGAGAAACAAGAAGAGAGTGTTGTAGAAGATCACGAATGGAAAGAGTTGTTCAAAGAGTTTCAGCAGGTTTTGCCGAAATCTGGAGTGACAGTCTGGAATGATCAAAGTTTGCCACTGATGCAAAACGTACAGCAGCTCGTTCCTAACTATGAAATCCAATCCATCATGGCCGGGAAGGGGCGTGAAAAGTTCATGATCCATCCAGACGGTCTGTTGAACAGACACACCTTTATCCAGAAACGTCTTTCGCATCAGATCATTGACCTAGGAAGTGAGGATCTAACTGGAACTTCCAAAAGACATCAAGGAAGAAAGACCACTCCTTCACATATCATGATGTGTATGTTCGGAAGACCAAAGGTGGATGATGAGCCGAGAGGGGTGTTAGATCAACCTCAATATACACCACGAGCTAGTGAGGATCCGAAGCCTGACCGACCATTGGGCAGTGAAGCCATTCCTCTGAGTTCATGGACCGCATCGGCTGTGTCACAATCCGGACCAAAGTTTAGAAGTTTGAGTAGTGAACAGCAATCAATGATAAAGAAACTGCACAATAATCTAGGACATCCCACTTCTGAGAAGTTAGCCAAGCATCTTAAAGATAGTGGTTCACCCGAAGAGGTAGTTGAGGGGGCTAAAGATTTTTTGTGTAGTTCATGTGTGGAACGTCGACCGCCCAGTTTACATCATCCTGGACAATTGAGAGAAGCCCAAGACTTCAACCATCGTGTTTTGATAGACGGTTTTGAATGGAAAAGCGGCAATGGCAAGTATAAAGCATATGTGTTGCACATTATTGACGAAGCCACTCATTTTCATCTAGGCCGTAGGACGCAAAGGGATGGAGCACTTGCCCAACAGATCTTCGAGAACTGTTGGTCATCGTGGGCAGGAACCCCTCACCGGGTAGTTGTGGATTGCGGCGGTGAGTTTATAGCTGAAGATTGGAAGCAGTTTTTACAAAAGGAGAACATCGTTCCTGATTTGACTGCAGCACCCTGGCAAAGGGGTCGTATAGAACGCCATGGACAGACCATTAAGGAAATGCTGGCCCGCATTGATAACGAAGAGAACATTACTAACGATTCCCAATTTGACAAGGCTTTGCACCAATGTTTTCGGGCGAAAAACATGCTGTCAAGTGTTTGCGGATATAGTCCTGAGCAGGCAGTGTTAGGAAAGACATCCAAGTTACCAGCTTCCATCATTTCAGACGAAGAAACCCCAGCTCACCTGCATTCCATGGCCGATGACACTGGTCGCTTTTTCGATTCTCTGCGTTTGAGAACGGAAGCGCGAAAGGCATTCTTGGAAAGTGATAACAGTAGTGCAGCTAGGAGAGCCATGTTACGTAAGTCACGGGGTGAGGGGATGAATTGGAAAAATGGTCAACCCTGTATGTACTGGGATAAGAGGGAATCTCCCAACATGTTAGAAAAAGGGAAATGGTGTGGTCCAGCACAAGTTGTTTTAGCCGAATCTCAATCGATCATATGGATCACCCACATGAATCGTTTGTTGCGTTGTGCCCGAGATAACTTGAGACCGGTAAGTCTGCGAGAGTTTGTTAATCATCGACCTTTTCAACAACAATTTAACCCTGCCAATTTAAAGGAAATGTCCGAAACCTTACAGAGAAACCTTAGGCAAAGAAGCGGCATGTTCCAATTTTCCGATTTAAGTGATCCATCAGTGGAACCACCAGCCGAACCAGAAGCACAGTTGGGTAGTCAACCAGAGGAGGAACCCCACCAACCGTCACGCCGAAATAGCACCCAAGAACCCAATCGAATCAACTTAGAAGCACATATGGTCCCAATACCACAAGGTGATTCAGAGTATGAACCCACAACACCTGATCATGAAACATACGGGGAACAGGATGCTCCACAGGAGCTATCCGCGGGGAGTGAACATCCTGTAGGGGAGGAACAGGAAAATTCACTAGAGTTTGCCGATAGTGTCATAGAAAACGCACTGATTGTCGAGAATGCTGATTGTGATGACATTGTCCCCGGCGACGAAGACACGTTGTGGACGGAGTCAGTCGATTCGCAACTCGATTTTTGTCAGTACGAATTTGACGTTCCCATACATCACCTGATGTTGTGCCAACAGGTCACTGATGACCATGTAGCCATGTTAGCTGCAGCAGCTAAACGGGGAAAAGGGGAAGTGAAGTTATCCACCTTAAGTGATGCTGATAAGTGTTTGTTCAAAAAGGCCAAAGAAAAGGAATTAGGTTGTTGGTTGGAAACAAGCACTGTTTCGAAGATACTTCGTAACAAAATTCACCCTGATCGTATAATGACTTCACGTTGGATACTCACATGGAAAGAAGACCCATCACAAGCTAGCGGGACAAAGGCTAAGGCCCGATTAGTAGTGCGGGGATACCAAGACCCAGAATTAGACAAGGTGAACACTGATTCACCGACTCTTTCTAGGGATAGTCGAATGTTACTACTTCAGACAATTGCATCTCATCATTGGACCTTGCAAAATTTCGATATAAAGACGGCGTTCCTCCGTGGCCGTTCCGATGGAAGAACATTAGCCATGGACCCAGTACCTGAACTCAGAGAGCTAATGGGAATGACCCAAAATGAAGTCTGTCTTTTAGAAGGAAATGCATACGGCCGTGTTGATGCACCATTGTTGTTTTATCGAGAATTTCGTCAAAAGTTAGAGGGCATAGGATTTGTTGCACACCCCCTGGATGGTTGCCTCTTTCTTTTACGGAATACCGAGAACCCTGAAGTTTTAGATGGTATCTTAGGCACGCATGTGGACGACGGAATAGGCGGAGGTAACCATAGGTATGATGAAGCACTGATGATACTTCAAAAATCATTACCTTTTGGATCCCGAGATTTCCGAAAATTTAAGTTCACTGGTTTGGACATGGAACAGCTTCCTGACTATTCCATCAAGGTGAGTCAAGGTGAGTATATCCATAGAATATCCCCGATCAATGTGCCAAAAATTCGGAGGTTAGACAAAACCCTGGAAGCCACTGCATCGGAAGTGCAAGAGCTACGTGGGCTTTGCGGAAGTTTGCAATATGCAGCAGTGCACAGCAGGCCTGATATAGCAGCAAAAGTTGCTTTTATTCAGAAATCTATCACTAAAGCCACTGTTGATACCTTGTTGGAAGCCAATAGAGTTTTAGTTGAAGCACAGAAAACTGCTGATACTGCATTGTTTGTCCGACCGTTGTCATTGGAAACCATGACATTTGCGAGTTTTGGGGATGCAAGCTTTGCATCGGCATCGCAGCTTCGTGCCCAACAGGGTGTGTTTATCATGGCATGTACACCAGAACTAGCAGAGAATAAACCATCTACCTTTTCACCTATTGCATGGAGTTCCAAACAAATAGGTAGGGTAGTGAGATCAACTCTGAGTGCCGAAGCATATGCTATGTCATCATCATTAGATAAGCTGAACTGGATTAGATGCATGTGGGGATTTATACTTAGTCCTTCCTTCCGTTGGCAGAAACCCGAAGTATCACTTCCAACACTTCCTAAGGCACTGCTTGTAACTGACTGTAAGTCTTTATATGACCTCGTGACAAAGTTAGCTACTCCAAACTGTGAAGAATGGAGAACTACCATTGAGGTGATGTTGATTAAAGAGCAATCACAGGAAAACATTTCGTGCCGGTGGATCTCTACTGCCATTATGCTGGCCGATCCACTGACCAAACCGATGGATGCCAGTTTTCTTCGAAGTGCCTTGCAGCTAGGAAAATTTAGAATATATGATGAACATCAAACGTTGCAAAACAACGTTCATCGTAAGGTGGCTGCGAGGTGGATCCGAGGAATGGAAGATAGTAATCCCAACATTTAAATATAGCCAGTCGAGACCATGCACTTGTCAACATTTAAATATAGCCAGTGTGAATTTGGCAAGCCTTGACAACTGCATGTCGGTACTTGCATGACTCTTTCAGCACCTTATCTATTCGAACATCCTGAAGGCACGGCACGACTTGCGAAGTTTGGCATCCGATCGATGCTTGGACGAACTCCTTTGGCTCAAGGCCAATTATCAGGTGTGGGGAAAAATAGAAGGGTGTGGCGGCCCGTGGATGTGGCAGCCATTGGGGACTTTGGCGTAGGAGTTGGTAACTCCTTTCAATTGGTATCTCATCTACTTCTTTTGGAACAGGGTTCCTAGTGGTGTGATTCTCTTCCCTGGGACAATCACATATATATATATATATATCTGGGTTTTCTTTAATGTAATTAAGTTGCCTAACATTTATCCATCCCAATCGGCTAGGCTGAGGAGCCAAACTTCAAACCAGTTCTGATGGCCTCGAAGACGGCGGAGCCATTGGCCAGCGGAATCCTCAGGTAGGAAGTGGCCAAAAACCTAGCCAAAAATCATCAAAGATTGCAAGGGAAACGATGATTGTTTGGTGTTTGTGGGAAAGTCATTGTCATGATGCATTAGCTGCTAACTACACTTTCACAAGATTCAATGGTGAGGTGTGAGTCTTCAAAATCTCGAAATGAGGAAGCCAAAAAACAGGGTCACTGGATAAGTATATAGGTTGCGTGTCGCATTGCTAAATCTGCACTTCTTCAACAATTTTTGGTCCAATGTCGGCCGTCCAAAAGTTGCTGGGTCTTCTCGACATCGCTCCATCTATCTCCGCCTTTCCCATCTCTGCTGGGAAACCTCAGGTTTTTGCAACACAGCCGCAGAATTCCCATCGAACAATATGGGGTTTTAATAAAGATTTCCCAGAATGCAACAAAATATTCCCGGGGAGTACAGCGTAGTATACAGGATTCTAATCCCGTACATAAATCGACAATTTGCCGTTGTATTCTTTTTTCGTAGCTCAGGTGGTGTAGAGCCTCTGAGACACGGCTCTACTTTTCTCCAACGCAAGTTGGTGGCAACTGTAGCTGGAGCATCCAACAGAGGTGACTACATAGTCATGCATTGACAAGCCAAGTGCCATCAAGATTAACATTGATTAAGTCCCTTCATCATCAGCATGGTTGTTGCCTTTGTCTATGTCGTCATCGTCGCACAGCAGATCAAACGATGAACATAGCAACTGCCAAGCTGCTCATGATGGTCATGCCCTTCTCCACTGGAACAGTCGCAGCCTGGCTTAGACTGCAGATCTGCCACAGCTCTGCCGATAAACACTGGGGAAACCTACTCCGAGCCTTCTACGGAACCAAACAAGCCGGTGTGACACCACTCAGTGCATCGCCTGCCTGTAGCATGACAAAAGGAGGCAGCCACACAAGTTTCAACTATTAGTATCTTTTAGTGAGGAAGGAAATCTGGATAAGGTAAAATCTGTTAATCCGCCTTTGACGGCTGCCAGCTTGATCCCTCTGAGTGAAGATATGGACAACTCATTTCTGATAGGGAAGCCAATCATCATGGGGTTTTTCCATCTGCCATGCTGCAATTTTCAGCCTGGTAGCTTTGGATGCCCTTGCTTTTCACCTGACCAGTCCTGATACGAAAAACACAGCACTCGTACCGACGCCACGCTGGAAGAGCATCTCACAACCCTCCAAGGATACGACTTGTTTTGCTGCTCCAAAGGAGCCTTGGACATCTTTTCATCGAATACGATGATGGCCTTGGCCCCTGTGGCGGATGCTGGGACATATGGGATCCTGTTGAAAAAGTCATATGAGAAACACATCTTCTTGTATGGTTCCTATATCTGCGCACATCGGCAGTTTTGAAATGACACTTGTGTCTACCTACAACTGCGGCATGGCAAACAACTGCAAATTGGGCAAGCTTGATGGAGATCTCGAAAGCAAACCACAAACTTCCCAACATGCCACAATTTGCAGAATTTTTACTACACCTGTTCAGCCATTAAAAGTTACCCAGAAATCAGCCAATTCTCTCCGGTGTCAACCGGACCTGCAGCTTTCGCCATTTGCACCTGCAAGGGGAGGAGATCTTTGGTTCCGGAGCTCAGGAATAAGCCCGAAAAGCTTTTCATCTTTCAAAATGTCATGCTTCATCCCACAAAAGTACAATAATGATCAATCATGAATCATCTACTGTTTTGTAAAGTATACATATAGACATATAGAATTCTCTAGATACTGATCAATGAAGTCTAAATTTTCCTACCAAATCTCCAGCCTTCTGCGCAAAGGTACAAAGTCCACGAGCCACAATCGCCACTGCGCCGGCCTCCCGTCGCGGGATCAACCCGTCGTGGGTTGACACGTCAAAACGCCCGTCGCTTCGACCTCCACTTTGTAGGGTGTGCAACCAAAGCGTGCATCTAGAACACCTGGAGAGGCCAAATACCTGCGGTTTTCCATTTCGTAGTCGTTTGATTGTTTGATGATATGAGTCATGTGTAGGTTAGGGACTTGGAAAAACCAAGAAAATACATAATGAATAAGATGCAAGATGGTGTTGCATGCAACTTGAGCAAACAACTTCATTATGATTCATGATTTTTCTTACTACAGTTTATATTCTGTCCTTTTCTTCTTATTGTTTTTTGTCTTCTCCTACTTCTACTCCTGTGCTTTCAGCTCAGTGCAGAACAAGGACTTATCAAAGGTCAAACACCCCCCGGCAGATATCAAGCATTCAACCCGTGAGGCTTCCCTAAAACATAGCCAATTCCAGCGTTTTTGATAAGTATACAAGTTGCCTTTTCGTCATCCTTCCATATCCTTCCACTCATCCATTACCATCCTTCCACTCATCCATTCTCATCCATGTGTCATCCATTATCATTTCATAAATCTCGTCATAAGAATATCTAAAGATCTCATTCCAAGGCACCCATCAAACTTGTTGTCAATACCAGACCACCATTCCGCAGGCCGCGCCTCACACACCATAAAATTGTCATAGATAACTTTTATTCTCTGCACATTTGAACAAACATCTTAGAAGTTCTACACTGAAACGAAAAAAGATTTGAAATGTCCATATTAATGTACATAAATCTAAATCTATATATAATTTTGCATAATTTATTCCAACTAATTGCTTTACAACTTTATTAGTAGAACTATCCTATTGTCGGAATACCAATTTCCACAGCGAGGTGTTTTTTACATCTCTGGGGGTCCCTGACCCTGAAGTCCACACGATTCCCAGCCTGATGTTGGGCGAAGTGCCCCGAGTTTGAAATGTTTTTTTTCAAAAAAAAAACTCCATGGTATTTCACTGGTGATTTGGACCATGACTTGATTTCGAATCACCAAAATTCTAATTCAAAGATGTTGGAAGTTCCAACCTCAACTATATAAATTCACCAAAAGGTGACTGACAAGGACTCAAACAAAAAACTTGCTAGAGTGAAATTGTCTCAGGTATCTCACCTCTATCTCCACCTGTAGGATGAGGTCATCTCTCAGACCTTGGCCCCCCAAATTTTGGTGAAATTTAGTAAGGATGACAAAAGGACAGCATACATGGGAGTTATGCCATCGCCTTTTCTCCTTTGAGAATGGAATATGTTTGATTTCTGAAACAATCAAATGCAACGAAGTGTCATTTTGGTCATGTCTTTGGCAATGCTGGGGCATGGACCTTCAAGTTTCTGATAGTATTTTCCTTGGACAAACGGCAGGACAGCTCTCCAATGGCTTTGCATCAGTTTTGTTCATCGCCGTGCAACTCCGACCAACTTCTTTGATCCGCACGTGATTGACCTCTTTGCAATCAGTCTCTTGTAGACGTTCTTTCTACCTCCTGTTTCTACCTTCTTTTCTGTTGACTGTGTTTTCTTTCTCCAGTACCCATCTCACCTCTCAATCCTTTTTTGACACCAAAAAAGCCCTTCCAATCCAATCGACCCATCCATCACTTCCAAGTTTCGAATCTTTGGGACCAAAGTTTGCTTCGCGTTGAAGATCCGATCCTGTCTGAAAGCCTCGGCTTCCTCTGGCTGCATCGCCCAAAGAGCTGCTACCCCTGCAGCAGAGTCCTGAGATGGATATCAATTTCATATAATTTTGGAGATGCAAAAGTTATTTCTCTCTGGAGAAAAAAAACTTGAAATAGATTTTTGTTACAATAAAAAGGGACACAAAAGTTGCAGGCAGTTTAGGGAACCAGCTCTGAAGTGCCTTTTGGTCCAAGGCTGACCCTTTCTGTCTTGCGGAGTCCTGAAGAAGAAGACGGCGTCCCGTTGAAGGCCCATAGGTCCTGCTTTTGACAAACATGGAGGTATCAACAATTCGGAAAAGGATGATTCCAGGTCTTGCCCATGATAATCCAATGATAAGCTATGCTAATAAGGAAGCACAGCACAGTGTATCAATACAACTTTTACCGAAAAATATGGCAAAAACATCCAAACCACCAAACATCAAACAGCGCATCTTCATCTTGAGCTCCCAACGTTGCCGAAGATTCCATATCACCTGACAGGTGATATTTAGGGATTCCATAAATCTCAAGCAGTGAAGCTGTTTGTTATTTCACATGTTTTTTTGCAAATGAATTTCATATGCATTTCAATCATGAAGTTCAAGGATGAAACTACAAAGATGTTAGCAGCAGGATCAGAATCTCCAACAAATCCAATCTCCCGAAACGTTGGCCTGAAGATCCCAGAAACGCTTGCAATCCAAGTCCTACGGGGCTTGGAGATTCCCCTCCTCTTGGTGAAATGTATGTTTGAAATTCCAAATGTAATGTATGTCATCTTTGCTCATAAAAATATGTAAAAGTATATACAAATCAACTAAGCATCCCGAGCCATCCCGTTTTTGAAATGACAACACCTCGCAGCACGACAACAGCTGCCAGAGCTGTTACCTTGCAGAACTGGCTTTTCAGAGCGGAATTTAAGCAATTGTCGGAAAACTAAAGGGGTCACAATCCACAATCAACTGATATTTAGCCTTTGTAAGATGCGCCATTGAGACTGGTTCTTTGCTTACTTAATTTTGGAAAACTCAGATTTTTTCCAACATTAGTAGCTGTGAAAATCACAGGAAATCTGAGAAGCCATCCAAAAACCATGCAAAATATTCATCAACCCCTCAAAGCAGAAACCATACAAAAACCCATACAAAAACCATGATTTGTATGCCCGTTCCCTCAAAGCCGAGGGCACAACGAAAGTTGTCATGGTCGGAGTCCGACGAGCCTGATGTGGTCATGAACGATAACCACCTCCACAACCTTCAAACCCTGCAGTGTTCTATGGTCTTGCTACTGAAAATACCAGATATTCATTACTGAATCTCGGATTATGATGGATTATTTAGGTAGGTAGAGAGCTTTGATCTTGGAGTGCCACGATCACACGATTGAGTTTCTTGAAAGTAATTAATTGCTCATCAGAATTGCAAGCTTGACTAAGATGTCGACGGAAGCATGTCCGCGAGCATGTCTCATGATTGCCATCAGCCACTGAAGTGATTTCAGGGCTCAAGGGTCAATTAGTGCAGTTCAACTTTGCCCAGAGTTTGAGGTGCTGCTGAAATATGATATTACACAGTATGATAGACTATGACGGCAATGGAAAAAGCAGGAGTTATTTCATCATATTTCATCTGAGCTTTGTTGATGGCATTACATTCCATCCAAAAAGGTGCATGGCATCAAAGGGCTATGGCAACCATGTGATTTAACAACTTGACCTGACCTACGAGACCGTCATTCGATTGTATCCTACAGGAATCACAGGAATCACAGGAAGCTTCATGCCTTTGACATGGGCGGCTAAAAGCTGAACAAGAGGCGGCACAGACATATCCATTGCATGCGAATTGTGTTTGTTATCCAGAGTGTCTATGAATGAAGGCCCGGGATCTACTTGAAAACTGATGCCCAAAGGTTCCGCAATGCCACTGCAATGAGACACAAGAAGAGCAGCGATCTTTTTAAATCGAAAGGTTTCACAAGAACTATGCGATCAATCATCAACTGAAAAGATTGGCAGTTGCGCTGCATCAAAGCCTAGAGGTTCATGATCTTTTCCGACCAGACTTCCAAACTTGATTTGGTCAGCCATGGCCGTACCAAGACTTCCAATCATTTGGGTCAAAGGATGCTTGCCTCTTCAAGCATCTTACATCATCTGACACATCATTACTTACTTGCATTTCAGACATACCAGGAAGTTAAAATTCCATAAACTCTAGTCTCTAGTGACAACTGTCACCAAGTACAGTTGTTGTTGCATTAGGAGGTTTTCAGCTGGTGGCACTGGTGGCTGGTTTCTTCTCACCACCAAACTTGGGCAAGGCCAATCCACCTGTGCCGAAGGTAATTTCCAGCTCCTGCCAGGTGCTCAGCGTTTCCACGGATGAGATGCAGGTTAGCTCCAACCCACTCATTATAAAGGGGAAGACCTCACATATTACGATGGTGTTTATATATATATATATATTTATATACATATATGATTATAGGATGAAAATACAGTAGTCTGTTTTGATATTTGATCACTTTTTGAATGATGATGGCTCTGACTGTACCGGAAAACCTGACTTTTCTTTTCCAAGCTCCCAGTCCTCACCATCTCGTTCCAGCACTTTCTCCGCCTTTTCTGTGACGAGCTCCTTCCCTGGCGTTTCAGCCCCTTCAGCCGCGACCGCCTCGACCGCCTCCAGCGGGTCGACGGTCGACCTGACGCGGTGACATCTCAGAGACTCCAGGAGCACTGCAGGACTTTCTACATGCACTCAAAGCTGTCCTTCAATCTTAATGATTCTCTGGAGTTCTTTCCGGTGAGTTCAACAGCTTGCCCACATTAGATTATGATATAGTCAGGACTATAGATTTTGTACGATTCATTAAACGTCGTTGCCACAAGGAACAAAATGCAGCATTTTCCACGCTTTTTTTCGACGTCATTTTTCACCGCCATTTCACACCCTTCAAGCTTGGCACATTGTGGCTGACCTGAACCGAGGTGATCTGCCCACAGTGTTTTTTGTTGGAAAATCCTATGGGTGGGAAATCCCAACAAATAGGGGGATTTTCCTACCAAAATGGATGGTGAAAATAATGGAAAACCCTGTTTTTTAATGGATGATTTGGGGGTACCCCTATTTTCGGAAACATCCATATACTTCTTCTGACTCCACATCAGTATCCAAAAATAGAATCAAAGAAAGCTGGCTTACTGTGAAATTTCTGGTGGAAATTTGTGCAAAGCAAAACAGCAATGACCGAGTCCATGCCGTGTGCCTGGGTCAAAATGAGATCTGCATCACAGGCAGGGTTCTTGTGATACTTAATCTCCTGCAAGCCACAGGGAGCTCTAATAAATGCTGACAAACCAAACCATGTAACTGTCTACACCAAGCCAAGTCTACCAGAGCTGTCAGAGCACTCAACTGATACCGCTCACGAAAAGACAAATGCAGCATAGAAGGATGATATTCTGGGTTGTTTTTTTCTGCTGAATGTGCTTGCTATCATCCACGAAGCCTTCTGATGGCAATGGCTTTCAGAGGCTTCCGCCCTTTTCCACAAACCTTATTGTTTGGTGTCTCCTCTGCAGGTCTCCCTGCAGCCTCATAAGCATCGACTAACTTCTCCACTGCACACCTGATCATGACAAAGAAACGTGGACCAATTGTTGCATATCAAAAGGGGCAACAGGGCAACCCTACAATATATGCAATTGCTACTAGCACAAGGTCAGGTGTAACATCATTTATCTATGTCAAGAATACTTCAAAGTTCAATGATGCATGTCCCGGGTTTTATCAACAGTTGACCAATGTCTCACCTCTGTTGCGAGCGAGGGGACAACTGATCAAAGGGCTCCATCTCGCTCATCAATTGCACACCCTGGCATGATGAAAAATTTTAAAAAATTGGTTGGATTAAAGTGCAAACCAATGACCCCCGTTTGGATTGGAAATCTACCACCCCATGGTGTTAACCACCTCCCAATTTGCTGGGTCAACTCCCCTCCACCTTCCGGCGAGCGGTGAAGCGCCAGTTCAACACTGATAGCTGATTGCCAAGCCAGAGGGTCCACTCATGGAAGAGCAAAGGTTCCTCAACCGAGTCTCGTTGTCGAGGTTTCCAGGCATTTCCCCACTGGTGGGATTCACATTGGCGAGTTGGGAATTTGCAATACCATAACTTGCTAAAGAATTTATACCTGGAAGATCCTGAAAAAGCAGATTGGTGCAACTTGAATAGCTGTCAGTTACAGTACTGAATGTTGTTTTGACTTGATTACTTAGGCAACTGCTATCCAACATGGCGGCTTGTTTAGCATACATCCATAAACCCCAAACTTTCAGTAATCATCAACTTTCAGGCAACTCCCGCCAACCTGTCCTGCATCTCTTCTGATCGGAAGCCCACCCATGCGGTGAAGCCACTGTGGTATGCATCTGTCACCTGCACGAAATGAAAGTAACGGGAGTTTAATGGAAGAGATGTCGGTCGCTGATGGTGATGGTGGTGATCATCAATATATCACGCACGGTCTCTGAGTTCATAAGGCCAGCTATTCGCAGGCCATATGGTCCGAACGAAAGAGAAAAGATTCAGCCCAAATCTTCAAATGGGAGAAATCATCCCTGTAAAATGTTTATGGCTGCCAAGGGCGTGCCAGTGCCTGCGCCGAGGTAATTGGTCGTAGGCCGATAAACTGCTGCAGCCGTGAAAGGACTTGCGTTTCCAATCCATGGCTCCAGCCCAAACGAATTGCAACTTGCGGGTTCACGATCTTGACAGTTGTCAAGTCGATGGACCGATAAACTAATTCAACACCGGCACTTTCGAAAACATGCCGAAAAATCTTCTTGAAGTACGTGAAATCAGCAGCGAAAGTGACGACAGTGTAGGGGAAAAAACCATCACCAGAACAAAGAGGGAAACAACCATCCCTGGAACACCGAAAACCGACGTATATTTCAAGAAGACTGACAAAACGCATAGATGAAGCTGAGGAATCCTCCGATATCAACCACTGTACCAAATCGTGAAAATTGGTCTGATATCGTTCATCATGGTTTTGACTAAAAATGGGAAAACACTCCGAAATCGGGCTTAGCTGTACACTCACCTCTGCTGTATTGGAGTGACGGTCAAAATCAAAATGTGAAACGTGCTGAGTCTCATCGTCGTCATGAGGCTGTTTGCTGGTTGAAAAATCCATTTCAGCAACGTCCAGGACAAAAGAGGTGTGCCACCGAACGTACTGCTTCCATTGCTGTCGAAACCTATGGAAACGATCCCAGATGTTTCGAAAGGATGCAGGTCTTTGAAGATTGGTAAGGGCCGCCTGTTCATCAGCCCGTCCATTCCAAATGCGGCAGAAATCTTCCAATGGCGTCTGACAGTTTTCTTCGTCATCATGACTAGCAACCTTGTGTATGAAAACTCTTGCCTTGGTTGTAAGCAGCAAATGCGAAATGCGAAGCCACAAATCCGGATGTTCGAGATCCTCCCCAAAAGCAAGCCCCTGTTGGATAGCTCTCACCTGGTCGACAACCGTCTGATTGTCTGTCCAAAGGTGGAGACTTCCGGTGAAAAACCTTCCCCATTCCAAAGCGCTGAGAACAGCCGTAGTTTCAGATCGCAAAATGGTTTGAGAAATGCCCTTCAAAACTCCGCAACTGACTGTACCCCGAAATGGGACCACAACTGCCCAAGCTGCAAGTGCAAGGGTGGAATCGCAAGGACTTGAACACGTTCCATCCGTAAAACAATGTACGGTGTTACCTTCGATCCCAAAAGCAAAGTCTGCAACCGTGTCAGGCAGGGCCAAAAAGGCTTCCCACAGCAGTAGCTGCCATGGATTTTGTGGCACCAATCCGTGTAGTTGAAATGACACCGGCAAAGTGTCCCAAACTCTCATCAGCTGACCGTGTTTTTCCCTGACATTCTGATAAGTGGGACAGCTTCGATAGCGGTGTTGCAGAGTGTCACGCATGCCGCAACTGCTGCATGTCTGCGAAAGTCGCATGTCAAATTTGGACTTCATGTCATTGGTCACAAAAGAGCCGTCACGAAGAAGGTTCAACTGCTCTCGTGCAGCTGGGGTCAAGGTGTCATCGTTGCAAGTGGTGATTGAAATATCGAACCCATCCAAATCATGAAAACCATCCCTGCAAGAAAGGCGAGCTGCAGCGCTGTTGTGATAAAAGTACAGAAGCATCTTTTCAAGCCCAGTAGTAGGAAACCACAGGATGGAAATGTAACCATGTTCAGAAAACCAGAGTCGAAAGTTCTCATCCAGTTGCAAGCCGATGTCGCCTAAAAGAAACCACAACTTGTGAAAAGGCCCTGACCCCTTTCGTCCATCGTATGCTTTACTGAAAATGCTCCACCAATTGGCAACAACCGGACTAGCCCTGCACTGTCGAATGAAGAGTCGGATGGTCATCCAAAATTGATGCCATCTCGGATCAATGTCCAATGTGTGCAGAAGTTCGAGCCGACTGACTGGCGAAGCACCAGCTCTGTCCCAACCAAGTGCCTTCATGGCTCCACTCTGTAGTTTTGCTATGTGAGCGTCACCAAGCACTACGGCCTCACTGCCGTGTAACGCACGTGGCCATAAAACCTGTTTCAAGTTCACCTTCCGAACCGCAACCGATTGACCAAATTTGCGCAGCAGTTTGAAATATTCAAGGACAGACTCAATTCTGTCAGTAAGAACTTTGTTTCGCAGTTGATTGCAGTAAATGACTTGGCCCCCAAGGTCCCTGGCTCCCAAACTAATCCTAAACCCCAAAAGTTTAAGTTCATGACGTGTGGTGGCACATGACGACCATGCATAGAAGCTTTGGTCATCAAGCTGCAAGTCCATAGCAAGACAGAAAGAACGAAGGGATGTGACGGAGGTGATGAGGTCTGGAATGCGATCACAAACAATTTCTAAATTATCCACGTAGGATAGCGGCAGGCAACGAGGGCAATCCTGCAACTGCCAACAATGCCACACCTTATCGATTACCGTCATGGCAATACAACTCAAAGGACAACCTTCGGGATAACCCGTCACACTGGCTACCTCCGAACTTACAATGCGATTCACCACGAAATGCCTCGCAAAGCTGGCCAGATGTCTCTGCCACATGTCCAAAAACCACTCTGGTGTGCCTAGGATTCGAAGAAACTCAAATGTTGGCCCACGTGGTAATGTGTTAAATGCCTTAACTAAATCCGCAACCACTCCATGAACTGGAGAGTGTTGCTGAATAGCTACCTCAAGACAAACCCCAATGAAGTGCCAGATGTCGGCTGACTGCTTGTGACGAACATAGCCGCACTGCATGTTTTCAGCATGGGAGTTGAGCTGACTGAGGATTTGACCAGCCCTAATGCCAGCATAAGCACGATACCAAATGCTACAAAGCGTAATGGGTCTGAAAGCATCGACACGATAAGAGTCATTCTTTTTGTGGAGACAGTGTATTAGTCCAACACAGAGCTGTTTGGGCCAAGGGTTGCCATTCTCAATGGAACGAAAAAGCTCAAGAAGGGAAGTGATTTGACCATCCGTCATGTTGATCATATCGGAGCGAGTCCAACCACAAGGGCCCGTGGCGGCAGTGGATTTGAAATGAGACAATGCTTTCCTCCACATTTGGACATCGACAGGAGGCAGAGAAATCTCGATGGGCGTGAGTGTCCGACGAGCAAAGTCCACTATGGGGACCCATCTGTCGGGTGGAATTTCGGAATGTTTATTCCACCGTGGAGACCATAAATCTTTCAATCTCTGATGGATTTCCTTCTCATCATGAACCACCACATGACAAGCAAGCATTTGACCGTCACACAAGAGCAGATCCGATCCCACATGATAGTTTGGGCCATGCGGCAAAACCCAAGCCGGCTGACCCTGCAAAGTCCAAGAACGAATGTTTGATGTGGGGAACGGATGAGGCACAGTGATAATTCCAGCCTGTGCATCGACAAGTGAAATGCGTTGCTCAACGACATCTTCTAAGGTGTCGAGTGAAGGTTTGGATGGCTTGCGACAAACGGCATAAATTGAACGAGCATTGTTGTCAGCCTTGGCCTTGCAGCTAGCGAGCCGCTTTTGATGTTGCCAATGCTCAAATCGCTGATAGTTCATGTGAAAGTCTTCCAGGATTCTCTGTGCAAGCTCAAGTTGAGGAGGGCTTTGTGGAACACATTCAGGGCTACCTTGCATCTTGAAGGGACGATTTTTCCACCAAGTTGCGAAGCCCTGTTGAAATCCATGGGCTCTTCGAATTGAAGTCCAAAGCTGAAGTCGAGAGACATAGAATAGGTGGAAGCTGCATTGGACGACGCTATTGCATGCTTATAAGACTGCAAACGCCGAAGCTGTTTGAACCATCTGGACACAGCTCGATTAAGAAATCCACAAACTTGAGTGTATTCGCCTTGCCGGCTGGATTTCACAACCAGCGGGTTGTGCCGACGACGAACAGGTTCCGTGAGTTTGCCCCTCCCGCAAAAGCTGTTGTCAGTTTTGGCAACAGGTTTACTCATACATGACGTAACCTTAGCCTCAAAATCCTGGCTCCAAACATGAAAGGCTTCTGACATGTCATCGACGGATGGCTGAGTGGGAAAATCAGAAGAGAAGAATGATCCTGCAGCGCCAGTTGACTCCCAGAGGTCGGAATCAAGAGAGTCCCAAGGAATGCGACCAGGAAGTGGCCATTGTTGTGAAAAGATACGTGGTCGTGGAAGTCGCAATCCTGCAATGACGACGCCGTGATCGGGAAAGATATCCCAAACGGCGCAATTCACAGGAAATGGAACGATCTCAGGCGAAAGCCAAATCTGATCGGGGCAAGTTGCCCTTTTGCACGTGGCAGCAATAGGAACCGAGTGACGAGTGTGAAAAAGCTGCTGCAATTCAATCCACCCCTGAGCCTGCCATTCACGCATGGCCAATAAAGAACCACAGCCATTGTTGAAATCGCCGAGAATGATGCGACAACCCTGACGTCCGAAAACCAACTGTTCAGTAATCGGCCGCAACAGATTTTCACAAAGCTCAGTGGCCTTTGGGAACGTAGGCCCTTTGGGTGGGCAGTAAACAGTGGCGGCAGCAATCTCCAAACCACCGACAAAGGAAGTAGACATGAGTGCTCGGCCGCTAGCGAATTCCCCTGAGGGCCAAACACAAGGAACATGCCTGATAGGACAATCGCCAAAATTGAGAACCCCTGTCCATGCTCCACAGACTGTGGAACCGGGTCGATATGGTGCTGGCGCACCAAGGCAGCTACGAAGATTTCGTTCCTGCTGATATGACACATGCGAGAGCATCTTCTGAAATTTGCATTGCTGATATCTAGATGCCTGAGTCTCCGTGACATGCCACCAACCAATGGGAAATTTACGAAAGAGATGATGCTTATTTGAGATACCTGATGGGTTGCAAGTACCGATGCAAAAGTCCACCTCATTCGCCAAACCCCAAGGAATGGAGTCCATGAAAGAAGACACCTCCGGTTGGTTCGGCCCAGGAACTGCGGCTTCCCCAATGCGAAAGAAATGAGAGAACAGACAAAGAAGAACCAAGCGAGGAAAAGTCCAAATTGAGAAAAATCCACTGTTTGACAACTTCCGACTGGCCTGACCAAAACTGTGGGAGTGATTCATGATCGTAGCAACATGTCCGGACACTTCCCTACAATCATCGGAAAGCCCCGAACGGGCTAGTCACGAATGACTGGTGCGTTGCTTTTTGGCGAGCAACGCTTCAATACGATCTGCCTGCTGCTCAAAGTACGATGTGAGAGTACTTTGCCACGATTCCTTTAAACCCCCAAGATCCTGTGCAACGCCTTGAAGGGTTTGCGATTGATTAATGATCTGCTGAGAGCATTGCGCAACCTCAGACTGAACTTGCATGATAGTGTTACCCTGCTCCTGGATTGTGACCCCACATTGGTGAATGCACTGGTGAATGTGCTGGTTGTCAGACTGAATGTCAGCAATTTTTTGACTTCCATCGGCAACCCAGGCTTGAAGTTTTTCCTGGGAGTCAACCAGGGCCTGGATACGATTCTCGACCGAGCTGATGCGGCTATCATCCTGTTGTTGCAGGGTTTCTGACACCTGAGCTTGTATGCTTTCCTGCAAGCGTGCTTCAACATCATCGAACTTCTGCTGCACATGCTGTGATGGGACCTGTGCTGCCTTGGTCACTGGTGTGAAATTGCCCCAGGGATCATTCGCCAGCCATGGATCAACTCCTGATTTGTCCAAAGTCTGTCCACTGCTCGATGAATGCTCTTTGATGTGCATACGAGTTTTGGCAGTTGCGATGATATCTTGAGTCTTCAACTGGGGTGTGACCTCTTTGACTTTAGTGATTGTGGCCCATCCGAACTGAGTCTCAATGAAGGGTTGTGGAGGTGGCCCTTCCGCTCCAATGTTCCACGCCTTGCCTTGCGAGCCTTTGGTTGGCTGTAGGGGCTTGGCCTTCCAACCTAAAGTCTTGATGGCATCGACCAAACTCTGACGCTGTGTTCCGGCAGGCAAAGGTTCCAGCTTATATACCTCTTTGATAGCACATGCAACGAATGGCTTGGACGGACACAAAACTCTGTAAAGTTGCTCTTCATGCTTGACATGGCATCGAATGCCATACTTGGAGCCCAGACGACAAACCGCAAGAGCATGGTCAATGGTCCTCACGCGATGTAGGGCGTCATTCAAGGTGATGCCAGCAACCCAAACTGCTGAAAACGATTGATCTGGTCCAGGAACATCCGTCTTGCGAGGCTCGAAAAAGATTCCAAAAGTTCCTGAAGCTACATGCAATTGGGGAAAACACGATTCTGGAACCCGAATGTAAATGGAAAGAACGTCAGCCTGGTGTGGTTGAGCTTTTGCTCCATCCAGCTTGTGCCAATGAAATCCCCAAACGTCCAGAAGCGCAGACTCGATGCCTTGTTCCTCAATGGCTGGATGAAAGAGATCACAGCCTGTGCATGAGTCATCCTTACATAACCGTAAGATCGGAAATTGATCCACCAATGTTCCAACAGGCTTGTTGATAATGGAGTCCCAAGTGCCAACCGCAGTCCACAAATCCTGAAAAACATGCACCCTAAAGACGACCGTCGGCACGATTGTCAATGCTGGTGCACTGGTGTTGTTACGTCGGTAAACGGCCTGATCTCCTAACTGAATCTGGGTGCAATCGATGATGACAGGTTCATTGGTGCCCTTATATATGGCTGGAATGCGCACTGAGGACATCGGCAACCCTTGTGGATAGTTGTCAGGAATCTGCCCGACGATCAATAACGATAAGGTTTCAGTGCTAATGAGTTTGCCATCCTGCAGGAAATGAAGTCCATCCTGAGGTGTGGCAAAAGCAATGCCAGCGGCATTCTTTTGGACATCTTGCAGAGAAATTTGTGGAACATTAACTCCCTGATTGGACACAAAGACGTCCTTTGGAAGCACCAATGCTGAGGGATCCAACATTTTGGTTACTGCAGGTGCAGCAGTCTTTTGCTCACGTTGCTTTTTGCTTCGTTTGATGTCGACATCAGCGCCATAACGAGTTTCTGCTTTTTCTTTGATGTGTTGCTGCAATTCTTGATGGGTGACCCACATGAAAGGCTTCGGCTTCGAATTGCCTAACGACTTGAGAGCAGCCCATTTGTTCTTGGACTCAAGGGCTTTGACAATCTGAGCAGCACCCAGGACACGAATTGCAGCATGCGCACGATTTGGTACATCCTGCGTTGCAACACCTTTTCCAGGCAAGATTTGCTCCAGGGATTTGACAATTGCTTCTTCTTCTGATCCAAAGCCTTGCATGACAGTGTGTCCTGCGAGAGCCGAACATGCAGCAAAGCTGGGATGCAACGTCTCGAAGTCAAAGCAATAAGGCTCCGGTGCAAGTCCAAGTGCACTGAGGAAATGACCGATAGCAATTGTGCCACAAGAGTCAGGACGTTTCTGTGCTAAAATCCAAGTGTTGACAATCGAGAGGCCACTGCAACCCCAACATTCTTTGAGTTTGACACAGATCGATGCAACTCGGGACAATGATGTTTGAGCAAGTCCGTCAAAATGGCTGACATGAAGCTGATGATGATGCTTCTGACAGAACAGCAAAGTCCAATGCGATCCGGCCAATACAAAAACAAAGACTGGAGGCATGGCAGAATCGAATGTTGCTACCTGGCATTGATTGATCTCTGGAACTGTTCCGTCCAGTGAGATGACACGAACCTGACTAGGCAGCACTTCACCAGGCGTGGTGTGCAAGATGGCACGAGCAAAATCCAATATGAACTTCCCGTGAAGGCCTCGACACAGCTGAGGTTTGCTGTCAAGTGTCGGAGTGATTGGAAGTTGATCCACCGAACAAGTCAAAGGAATGGTCGCAGAGACAGCTCCATGACTACTGAAGTAGTTCTCCGTGACATCCTGCTGTTTTCGGAGAGTGTCGAGGGTCTGCTGCAAATCCATGGGCAGACCCATTTCATGATCCAACACGGCAAAGACCTGTGCAAAGGACCCCGGACATTCGGGCATGTCAATGACATGCAGTGTTTCACTGAAACAAGGCCTCCCTCCAACTTGATGTGCACGATATGCCAATCGATGTGCTTCACATGGGGAGTGACCGGGCGGCACAAAGTGTTTGGCTCTGAAGTTGAGACGATCGAGACGAAATGCGACGACAGTCCATCCCCAAGATTCACGTACGATTGCATGAATGTTGCATGAGGTGACTCCAAGCCAAGATTTCAAATGATCCTCAACTGTGCTCGGCCATAATTCCAGAACGGCTTCAGCAAACGAAGGCAGCCAGACCGTGACCGGGGAGAAACTGGAGCCTACCCATGTTGAGAGCAAATGACTGCTAACGATTTGGTCCAAGTGCCAAAGTCCACCACCCCAGGAAGGGCTTGTACGAAGTAAACCCGGACTCTCGAGGCCGAAACCTTCTAGCAAGGACAATGATGCTCCGAGGTTCAAGTCCAATTCGACCTCATGAGGGTCCTGAATCACAATGATGTGCTGCTGATGGTCAAGTAAACCTGCTGCATCAACCTCACTTCCATGACTGTCCCGCAGCTGATGCCATTGAGAAATGCCAGCGACGGCAACTGCTTGAGCTATTGTCATTCCCAGACGACCGACATGTCGTGAGATAGTGCCGAAAACCTGAGTCGTGAAGCGAATACGAAAACACACTTCATCGGAGCAGGGGTTCAACACGGACAATCTCGTACTCACGTGGCTGAAGGAAAGCATGAAAGGGCAGTACACTGCCAGCAAATTGGATGCAACTGATGTCGCATGTTTCCACATGTGCAAGTTCGGCTTTAAGAAGGTGTTCGACCTTGGCTCCATGCTGAAAGGCAACAGTGGTACGAATTCCACCATGCAAAAGTCCAAAATGCATATTTCCTGAGTGCTTGCCTGGCGGCCATGAACACCTCATTTGATTCACAATGATGTGGGTGTAGTGCTGAATAATGTCATGCGGTGAGCGACTATCGAACAGAGACAAAGACAAGCAGGCACGAAGATGCGTCAGAACCCAGATACAATGAATCGGGGAAACGGCATTCCCAAGGAGACAAAGGGCAGCCCTGCAACTGGGAACCAAATGCATGAATGGAGGAAACCCAAGAAGAATCAAGAGCTCACGAGGATGTATGTGGCGTGATGCATGATTGAATGCCAATGACAGCACTTCAACTCCTCTCAAACCGCCAGCAATGAGCATGCTACGACTAAGTCCACCTGACCTGCAATTACATGGACAACCATACAATGCGTTGCCCCATGAATGAAGTGCAGTTGGCAATGGCTCATGTGTCTTCAACCTTCTGTCTGGGTTTCCAAAAGTGGGGTCCTTGTAGACCTGACATTCCAAATCAGTCCAAAGCAGTTCTTGCTCTTCATCCAGTGGCCATTGAGGCCAATCAGTGATGACATCATGAACCCCAATGACTGTGTTGATACATGGCAAATCAGGAAAACAAGCGGTGCCCAGCGATTTTCTAATGAGCACTGCAAACCATCGACTGCGCCTTGATGGCCACATGTGATGAAGGTGAAGCACCTTTTGAAATATGTGACATCCCATCAAGGTGGCATACTCACGAAGGTACGATTGTGTGCTCACATCTTGCATTGCTTCAGGAACACACTCCAACAAGAGTCCACAAGCGTTCAAACAAATCGCAGCACGAAGTACTGCAGGCAGAACACGGCTGCGGCTGTCAAGATGACGACGTTGCAACCCCTGTAGCGACAGTGGTTGACAGGGAAATCCCGCTGTGATCAATGGAAGGCAACCATGACTCACTTGCTTTGCATGCATGTCCACAACAGTTTGGATGGATGCAATGTCTGCATGAATGGAATGCGGTGCAAAGTTGAGATCATACGATTGAGTTGCGAGAGATGAGATGTCAACCGCGGACACAACCCTCATGCCGAGAAATTCAGCAGCAAACGAGAATCCACCTAGGCCACAGCAAACGTCATGTATATAGCCTAAGTCACTAATTTGGGGGTTAAGGGAGCCAAAGCACTTTGAAAGCTCATCCAAGTGGAGATACCAACTGTCCTCTCTCATTGCACCAGTTTTGACAACATTGTACAACGTCACTACCGTATCATTCAGCTGTCCCGCATGCTGGAAGAATACTGGTTCACCCAAACAATGACCTTTGCCAAAAACCTCGCTGCCATCCTGAGAGCAGATGTCCACTAAAATGTTGGATCGTGAACCGATAGGCCAATCCAAACACGATGTGATAAGAACCATGGCGAGAAACTAACCCCCGAGTGATTTGCCGACACAGTAAGACCTCTGGTAGGTACTCGGGCCCAAACTAAAGCACGTGGTTGGTGATCATCAATATAAAAAGCGTTTAGATGAAGCTCAAGATGGATTGATAACATTGAAGAGAGGTCAAATTCTGAATTTATTTCTTGCATGACACTTCCCTCTCATGAAGATCTTCAGGTCCAAAACTCCCCACAGCCTGACGAGCTTACTCACTGCAAACCAAGCACATGCAATGTGTTTATATGTGTGCGTAAGTATATTATGTATATATGTAATAACAGTCAACTAACACAACAACTCAATTTGTTTGCTAGTCCAAACAAATCATATCCTCAAAATTTTCTTCCCAGGCCTCTTCATTTTCTCGCAGGGCGTCTACTTGAAACTTTGGCCGATCATCATTGGGCTCGTTGGTCACCGTCTCTTCCGTTTCGCTGTCCAAGTGCTCGTCTTGACCTCGCAGTGATCGTTGGAATGTAATCACTTATGGAATTTGGATGGGCAATTTTCAATAATTTTCATGGAGTATTTCCGGCGCATTGATGTGACGTTTTTCTTTCATTTCCTCATGCCAGTCATGGTGAAATGCATTTGGCATATTCCTTGTTCCATCTTTTTCCATCTTGTTCCATCCTTCCAGAAGTCAAACTATACCCCGAACTGAGATTCTTGCGTCCACGCCAAGCTGCTCTTGTCGCAGCCACACGCAGGACCTCATCAACCCACCTGCACCATTGCGGTGAAAAGAAATTTCATGCAATTCGATTTGGGTGGTGTTCTATGGGAAAATGAAAAAAATATGAAACTCCTCACCTTCGTGATGAGTACCCCAAAATGACTGTTCCCGCTGATTTTTAAAAGAGATGTGCTCCAAGTTGCAGACCCCGCCATGGCCTCATTCAAAACCTCTAAATACTTCCGATCTTTCCCAGAAAACCCTCACCTATTTGAGGGATTTTGAAGGTCCCTTCTGAGACATCTCCCGAAATCAATGGCATAAGCTGGATTGATCGCCTCTGCACCGGCCGCAAAGACAGCGGTGCACAGCGATCCAGGATCTCGCCACATCCCACGGCCTTTGAAAGGTCCAGGATCAACATCATGCTTCAGCGACGATTCGCTGATGCCAAAAAGTGATTTTGCTGATATAAAAAGAACATCAATGAATAATGAATTTATGAATGCTTCGTATCTTCACCCCTGCGTCTTACAAATTGGCTCACTGTGATTTGCAGCCCCTCACCCAGCGCCTGCCTGCAACAACTCCTCCACCTCTTGGGCATCACCCAAGTCTTTGGCTGCCACCCGTGCTGCCTGCAGAGCCTCCTCATTGCCTGTTGATGGAGAACTTACCAGTCCAAAGCCAAGGAGATCAATTTTTTCAATGGCTTTTCAACTTTGATCCATCAGGAACATCCCTTTTTTCCGGTTTCCTCTTTAACACCCATTCAGACACAAGTAATCAGCCTCGCATCCCTCTTTCCAATTGTTTTTCTCATGTCTCGATCTTTCCAGTATATATTCTACTCACCAAAAATTGGTTCCCAAAGCTTTCCCAAAGATTCCATACATTCACCGTCTGCCTGGTGAAATCTCCAAGGCAGCCACAGCATGGGTTAAAGATTCCGCGACATTCCTGGATCAACGAAAAAAACCCGAAGCCCGAAGCTGTTGCAACGTGGGAACGTCCTAAAAAAACATACATCGACGCATGGTGAAGATTGAAAAGTCTGCGACAAAGTGTCTCACCAACCTGACAAATATTGAAATTGATGGTGGCTGTGGTACTCAAAATGAAATGCCATATTGGCGACTCCTTGCACAAAAAAATGAAATCTTAAATGAAGGATGCACAGTCATCAAATCAGATATCTTGTCCGTACTCATACGGCAGAGTGAGAAAATGTTGGGAGGTAGAGGTAACAACATCTCAATTGGTGATACTACATCATACCCGTACATAGGTGTATATATGTATATAAAACATAAAAGAGCGAGAGAGAAAGAGAGAGATTAAAGAGAGACCTAAATATAATTATGTCTATACTCTACTTTTTAGAAATTCTAAATGTAATTACACGTCATAACTATATATTATAAAAGTATGCAAGTGCAGGATTATCACAAGACTTCGAACTTTGTCCAGCAAAAACATGGTGATCACATGTTCACTGCCGATGCGCCTCAGCTGCAGCTCCACTCGGGAGCGCAAGGTGAAGAGTCTCGCCGCACGGACCTGGACGAAAAGAAACCCTAGGAGCCCTTGAAGAAACTGAAAGTTTAGTAGAAGTTGTTGTTCTTTGCTTCTTTTTTTTGAGGTAAGCGGGGAAAATCTTCAGGTTCCATCATGTCAATGTTGTTGTTGTTGTTGTTGTTGTTGTTGTTGTTGTTGTTGTTGTTGTTGTTGTTGTTGTTGTTGTTGTTGTTGTTGTTGCTGGTGGTGGTGCTGGTGGTGGTGCTGGTGGTGGTGCTGGTGGTGGTGCTGGTGGTGGTGCTGGTGGTGGTCGTCCTGTTCCTGTTCCGAGTGCAAACTTCGGCACCTCGAAAGCATCACCAAAACGCTGATTGGCGCGGTCCAAATACTCCAAGGCCATGATGCAATGCCGACCTAGGGAACGGCATGGCAGGACTTGGGAAAAGGCTCCCCCCCTTGGAAGGGTAGCGCAGAAGATATCACTAAACAGTGGGTGAGATGTGTCCAAAGCAAACATTCCAATGAGGCTCACTGTGCACCAGGGTGCCCATACAAGATTGCTTACTCCCAGAAGGAAATACTATCAGAAGATCCGTGGTTCAGTGATCTCAGACATGGCAGCACCAACAGGCACAAATACTGTTCTCTCTAGTACAAATGTGGGACAGTAGTTGAGGCCTGAATTACTGCAACTTTGTAGGTGGCGACAGGTCTGACCGCGTTTGCGAGATGTTGCGTTTGAAAGGTCCGCACAAAGGGGATGTTGATCTTAAAACAATATTACACCGTACCCATATCAAATTTTCGGTCAATATGTCCTGACGAATCATTTGGTGAGTGCATGGGGTTGTATCATGCCATGTGATGACTTGCAGCCTGCGATCCTTTGGGTAACGTGGCTGGTTTGGTGAATTTGCCCTATCAGAAGAGCAAGTGAATTCTATAAGAACGATCAGCTTTTGGTCAATTCATGTCGACCAACAAGTGTCCAAAAGGCGGTGTGGTCACTCGCACAGCAGGACAGGCGGGATTTGTTTCGAACACTTCTATGTTTCATGGGGCATGGCGTCGGAAAGATGTCCTTCTTTGTGATTCATCACAGCTCGACATCTCATTTCCGCAATTCTGATGAACATCACCAACATCACCCTACACATTCTGAGTTTTTGGCGTGCTTCTTGCCATTCCTGACCCATCATCGGAAAATCAACCGGTTCCCGGAAAATACCCTGAAGTCAGTTGTTCCTTCCAGCGTTTGGAATGGCAACCAGGCCCATCCCTCAAGCCATTTCAGGGCTCCTCTGCCTTCAAGGCTTCTTTGGTTGCAACCTTTCATGGCAACGGCTTGAAGTTCCAAGTCGCACTTGAATCAGCAAGTACACGAATCTTGAAGAATTCAAGATCAGTAAAAAATGTGCGTATGAATCAACTTACTGTAAAAAATCCAAACATCTGCATATAGTGAGTGCATAATGACGCACTTTCACTGATTCATTGAAACCTGTGTGGGAAAGGGACATTTTTGTTGCACCAATCCCAAGACTCCAACCCCAAACAGATGGGAAGCACCACGCCTCGGCTTCATCTACCAAGTGGTAGACAGCCTCAGCAACTGCCTCGGAAAGAGATGCGCCGGGGTCTAAACTCCTTATATTGGGGATGGTCACCCCACCATTAATAGGGAATCCCTACAATGGGAATATAAACCCCCTACTATTGGGTTCATGACCATCCCCTACCACAGGGAAGCAGCGGGAGTTTGGACCCCCGCACATATGGAATTTGAATGACTTTCACAATGTTCACAGAACATCAAATTTGCTTCAAAAGTCTGAAAGTCCTCTTCAAATCCCCCAATCCCAAATCTTCAATGTGATCATCTCATCTTCCCAACTCATCTATTAATCCTAAGCTATCCTAACCTGATCTTAGAAAAAACCAAAGAAAACCAACATGGTGAACCTCCATGCAGTCCATGGCAGTCCAAGCACCTCAAAGGTCTGGAAACACGGCACTGGCGCTGGAGCCTGGCACACGGTTTTTGTTGGAGCATCCCGGGGTATTGGACAAAACGTTGATTTGAAACTGTCTCCTAAAAGCTGCATTAATATATAACATATGTGTAAAATGTATATATATATATGTGTATATATATATATATGTATATATATATATGTATACATCATTTGTTTCTTATGTTGTCTGTAAGTCACCGGAGTTTGTGAAAGGCCTTTTTTGTATGTTCGAAATTAGCTGATAGTCTGTAAGAACTACAAGCTGCCATCAACAACTTCGTTCTGCGTTTCACTGCGCTGTTTATCTTCAGGTTTCTTATCTCTCCCTGCTTTTCAGGGTGACATCTGTGCTGAAAAAGGGAGTGTTCCCGTTTCGCCATACTCTTGGGACTGATACTTCTCGCCCTGAGAAGCAGGATATGATATCAAAACCCTGGTGTTGTTCATTATGCTAGTAAGTATATCGCTGATAGAGATAGACTCATAGCATGATCATCCTACGGTTGCTATATGGTCCTGCATGATCCTAGGGTTGCTATATGGATGCGTATGGTTGTACATCGATGTGATACTGTTCATGATTTTTCTATTGAAACATCATGAAATGCAATGAAATATCTTGAAATATCTACATCCAACAGTTGACTGTGTGTGTTGGACATCTTCAATTCCAAACGCTTGAGGATTCATAACATCCCAGGCTGTATCCACCTTGTAGCATCGCCATGAAGTGGCCAGGGGCACGACAAGGCTTTCCTAAAAAAATGGAACCCAAGCGTCCCTTGTAATATTGATACAGTCATGTGCTAATCCTGGCACCCAACTTGCAAACAAAAACAAGATCAAAAACCAAATGTTACTTGCTATTTAAGTAGGTAATTTCATAGCATTTCTCTGCCCCTTCAAAAACCCTATGACAATGTGCTACCATATCTTTCACAAATGGCATCTCTATTCCCCTACCACAACATGACATGTACCATGATCTGCCACCCAAACCATAAACCATAGGACGTCCTTCCTTCCGGGGGGGGGGGTGGAAACGTCCCTCCCACATTGGAATAAACAAGGATCCGATGGAAGTCCATAAAGCGGCTCCCCTTGGCCACTCAGCAGCCAGCCATGCTTCACCTGGTGAAGCAAAGTCAGTTTGACGAGGATTCCCAATCGAAGGTGCCACCAAGTGACTTTGCCATTTGGAAGAACTTGTTCATCCCGAAAGATTTTGAAGCCTCCGGGATCAATCAATCAAAATTTACCTTGATATCGCAAACAACAGACAGGAGCGTTTGACACCATTTGCAATTCCCTACGCGTTTGGGTCGTGGCCTGCGCGGTTCAGATTCTGAAACACCGGAGTTTCAGTACCAGCCTCCTGCAGAAGCTGAAATAGGAATCACAGTAGCAGGGGGTCAAATTCGTTGATGATGATGATGATGATGATGACGACCAGTGACAGTGTATATATCACATACGTGCATCTAACTATATGTAGTATCATTTCAATACTTCTTGAGATCTTCAATCTTGTTAGCCAAATCGCCAAATCTCTTAGATAATGACTAAGAGTAGCTTGCATCACGAATTGATCATCGAATTCGGACGCCGCCTGAGCTTGGTAGATACCATTGGCAGCCTCACAGCCAGCGGACGACACCAGGAGAACTGGAGCCTTTCTTCCACCTGTCAACGCATGGCAAATTCAGGCAAATTTTGACACGAAAAAAAAAACTGAATCACTTAGGTCATTTTTTTGGAGATCCTAAACCACCATTTTCAGGATTCGCCGTTGTTCATGGCGGCTTGTTTTTGGATCCACATGTTTTTCTCCGTGATGATTTCATCGCAGGACTCGATGCCTGGAGTTGCAATGCCATGAGGCAATCTGTCCTGGTAGCCTGGAGGAGATGAATTTGGGTGTAAAAACCTCCAAGTGCCGTAGGAGATCACCAGGGGTCTGATTTCTTGAAATGAACAAATATGATGTGTATATAATATATATTAATATGAATGTATTATATACACAATAAACTATATATATAAGTCCAACTACATGTCTTTTGCAATATTGAAGAAAATCTGACAGGTGCACAAACCACGACGCTTTTGGTAGAAATAACAAAAATCTGCAACATATTACCTTGGTTCTATGAATCGTCATGGAATCCCTAAGAAATCCTGGGAATTCATGGGTGGGTGAAGCATCCATCCATCCCAACTGGTAGATTCCTTACAGTTGGATCGAGGGGGGATCCAGGGATGCACCTTGAGCTGCACGCAGCTTCGCATCTCCATAACTTCGGATGGGAGGCTGGAGCTGTGTCATCCCGGATCAAAACTGTGTTGTTGCTGATCGAAACCAACCACTTCAAAGGGAGCAAACATATGCAAAAATGGTCACTAAACTTAGTAAAAGCCTGTCTGCATTACAAGTTGTGATGATGGCAAATCAGTTCATGTTATTGTGTTGAATGTGCTTGACCCAAAAGGGTCATGCTGATGTGACTGGTAGTTGAATTGGTTGGGTACAGCTCTTTCATTTTCCACCTTGCACCTGACATCATGAGAGCCTTAGTTCTCTGACGGGGAAGTCATCCTTCTATTCCTCCAATGCATCAAGCGTTTTTGTGACCATGCACTTCTATTAGACCTGAAGCAGTAAAGCAGCTAACAGCGGAGGTGCCAAGCTGAAATCAGGCTTCCATGCTAAAGTAGATAGTAAGTTTTCCTCAGATCAAACACCTATGATAAAACTCTGTAGCTGACTGCCAAACAGCCATCCAACATCACTCAAAAAAAATCACTCCTCTGTGAGGTTTAGCAGTTCTACCTGACCTCAACATTTTGTTGTGTGGATTATTTTCCCTTTGAAAACAAACAAAACAACTCCGCCAACAAAAACGACTCCTGGATCCGGCACCTGGCCGTCTCTGGTTGCTCCTCCAGCTTCCTGAAGGCCTCTGCGGGTGGCAAGGGCCATGGCCACCAGTCCGGGAACTCCACTGATCTGCCAGCTTCGTGAATAAACTTTTGCCTGCAAACTTCCTGGGTTTTTCTGTCTTGAATCAGAAAATTAAGAACCTAAGATTTAAGATTGAAGTAAAATTGATCATCGGTGCTGTGGGGTGCCGTTGGTGCCCTGTGTCGTTGATCGTGGGTGGCCTCGTGGGTGGCCTCTTCATCCAAGCTCCGACCACTCTTCGATCTGCTTGACAAGCGACCTTGCCTGAGGCGATACGACCACGGCGTGGTTTATTTGGATCACCATCAAGACAGCTGCCTTCCAACATACACTGAAACCAGACTCACTGACGCCTGATGCTTCAGAAATAGAATACATTACAGCAATTTATGCATAGATAGCCATAGCATCATAATCATATAGTTACCATATATCAACAGTGACAAATCTCAGCTTGGAGTCATAAAAACCAGTCCACTAAAGGCTGCAAAGGCACACTGCTCCAGTCTTGGACTTGGACGTGTTGCGGGAACCAGCAGCCTCTACGGCCAATGTGGAATTCCAACTTTCAACGCCAATGTTGAGCCCAGCAAATGATGCAGGATGCAGGTACTGATGCAAAATAACTATAGCCCATCCTATTCAGCACATTGGATTCAAAAATATTGGCTCGGAATTCATGACTTAGAACATTGAAATATATACAGTAAGCATAAGTCATTTTTTGCAGGTCAGACCACCTGTGTGCATCAATCAAATTGGATCGAATTGGTTCATTGCATGACTCATCTGGGTGGCACCTCGCTACCACAAAGGGAAGGCCTTCGGCTACGAGGGGTAACCTCGGCTGATGATCATGGGGTCATCACTGATGCAACCAACACCTTCATTAATCTCATTCCTGTCATTTGGACATATTTGGACTCGTTTATTGGGAGATTTTTTTCGGAAGAGGTTTCACCGTTTCACCCCATAGACCCGTAAACTATCCAGGAACCAAACAATGAGAGTTTCTCACATGGCAATGCAATGACCGAGGGACAGAAATGGAACGTGCAGAAATGCAGGTTGCATAAGATCTGGCCGACGATGGTGAAGGTGGTGTAGCCTCCTTATCACCACTAGGCCTGCGCTGAAAGCGGTGAATTTCTTGGGGGTGGAAGTTTCCCCTCCATTTACCTTTCAGCATCATGCCATACTAAATCAGTTTCGGATCTCGGCTGCAATTTCAGCTTTCAGACCTCCCTGCAAGAGCAAGACCGGTCTCTACCAATCTAATGCCACCGCCTTGCCAGGTGCAGCGGCAGGGCTGGCAGTACGTCTGACCTCAACTTGAGGCAAACTTTGGGTGGATCAAATCCGCAAATGCACATCTAATCATCTTATCATCTATACTTATCTGAAGCCAAAAGTTTTGGGAATTAACATGAATCTGTAAAGTGCTTTCTTTGCCTTCCTTTGCAGCCGGACTTCTCCGATCCTCCGTCGCTGGAGGGGACGCCGTTGGCCTAGGTTTCATGGTAGAAAAGTGAGGCATCTGAGTGCCAGCGGTCTGAGTTTCATACCTTAGCAAAGCCCGAGAGTAAGCAGCGGTGAAGTACCTGCACACAATGATGAGACTCGGTGTTTTCCAAACAAGAGATGGACGGAAGACAGTTTCAAGGAAAATGTGTATTTTGTATGAATGCATATACCGGACTGTACTGTGCTGTGTGCTGCGTGCTGCGCTCTGCGCTGGACTGGACTGTGCTGCGCTGTGCTGGACTGGACAGGGCTGTGCTGTACAGTAATGCATGTACGTGCGTATACATGTATGCGTGATGTAGCTATGTATCTGAGACAACTGTTTCATTGTGTAGTTGATGTGAATTCTCTGTCTATGAGAATTTGCATTGACAGCAGTTGCCACCTGCTGTCTCACAGCCAGTTCGGTCTGCCATTCCTGGACAGGATTGTGCCACGTACCTTAGCAGTGAGAGCACGCAAGGAATGTTGTGTTCCGTAAGTCAGCATATTTCACCTGTAGCAACGTGTTGTTCAGGCCCAGACTGACCCCTTGCTGGAAATTGCAGAAATACTCTCCATCCTCTGCCATGTAGGGCCTCGGCTGCTCTGACATCACGAGCATTGCAGTCTGTTGCGTCGTCATTCCGCTACAGTGCTACAGCTCAGCATGGGACCCACTCCAGCCCTCAAGAGCTGCAGTTGCACGGTCATGGGAACTTTGCAAGTGAGATTGCACCTCAACCAAGGACTATCAGATTGCCATAACGATCCATCTACTAAACCCCCCAGTCGGTTGGATCCTGGGTCTCCAACTGCGTCCATGACACTAGCCTCAGGTGGATCTAGCCTCCTGCAGGAACAACCACTTGGAAGATGTATCATATTATGCCTTCAACTTAGAGATCATGAACTCATTTGGCCAAAATCATCAAAAAATAGTTGGTGATATCAACCCTGTTGAAAAAAAAAGTCAAATTGGATCATTTTCCCAAGAATATTTGAAACCATATGTCCCACCATTTGTATGACGATCCCACGCGTGCGAAAATATTCGAAACCACCACCCAGCAGTATCTCTATATTGTTCATGTCCTCCAAAGGTCCACCCTGTCCGTCAAAATTCGTCAAGTTTGTCACAGCTCCATCGCTCCTTACTGATTTGATGAGCTCTATAAGTTCTCGGAAAACATCATCCTCGAAACGAGACACGGAATAAACACGAGGAAAATGAGGAGAATGGAGCCTGGGGATGGTGCCAACTACACGTTTTTCATGGTTGATGTTAATCATTCTTCAATCTTGTAGGCTAGCTTTGTCATAATTCCTCTCAATGAAGTTGGTGAAGCAGGTGACCAAACCTTTTGGCCTGTTCAAAGTCCGCGTTGTCGGATGCTTTGAAGTTATTCAGGGTTTCAAAACAGTCAGAAGATCTTGGCGAAAATGTGTAAAAGCAATGCCATTCTGATGGATTCTTCCAAGACCTTTCTTCCCCCACCCTGAAGAGTGGCACTAGCGTTCTGCTACTGCAGGGATAACTAATGCGTCTTTTTATGACTCGCAGACTCGGTCAAATAACCAATACTCCCTTGAGAGTAAACTATCCTCTCTTGAGCCTATATACGACAAAACACAAGTAGATATTAGACTCTTCAATATACTGTACTGTACCTCCAAAAGAAAAACACACCCTCCCCCCCAAGTGGCACCATCGGATGGGACCAGCTGCTCTGCTGCGTAACCTCGCCCCGATGTGATCAATGCTTTCAACGTGGTCATTGTAATGACCGGAAGAGGGTATGAATGTGCATATGTGCATGAACCATTCACACAACTAGGAAGAAAGGATCCTGATAATCCACTTGACATGCTACCAGCCTGGCTGAAGAAGTAGACACGTCCTTCTGGATCCAAATGTTCGGACCAGCCAGAAGGAAGTGGTGCCTGGAAAGCCTCTCCAAATTTTCGCTGTGGAGGTTGGTAACTTCAACTGGACGGGGAATCTACTTGTAAGGAACGGAGCCTCCCCGCGAAAAAAATAGAAATGGAAACAAGTAATCTCCTTAGTCCCACTGCATCATGTGGCGCATTTGAGAGTGGACTTACATTCCTATGATAGATGACAATTGACGGCTATCATCAAAGGCCTCTTTGGCCACCCACAGCAGATCTCCATCTTCATCATCGATGCCCAGACTCTTGGCGTACCTCGTGGACGGAGCTGAGATTGGGATGTGTCTTAGAAAAGACTGGGATGTGTTTTGGGCAAGTGCTCAAGAAATTCCTTGGGAGATCTGGAGTTGCCTGGGACTTACAAAACTCAATCTTGGTATTAGTTGCTAATCTGCCATGTAGACTTGAGCCCCACTCAGAAGCTTTCTATTCAGCACCAATCAATTTCTGGATCGGCAACTGACCTGTCTGCGTTTCACTCGGCAACACTGGACACTTCCATGAGCAATACTACTTTCTTAAAAGACATTGAAACAACATTGCTACTACACCTCATAGATGCTTTGTATGTAATGGTCTGCCCTACACAGCATCCAGAATAACCGCCAAAACAGCACCCAAAACTGCGCCCAAAGCAACACGGTGCACAGCACCCCGTCACCCAACACCACACCCTGAACTGCAGCCAAAACAGCACCTTGAACAGCACCACTACAGCAACCACAACCACATCAGGACCCAAAAGCAGCACCCTCTCAGCAACACCAATGCGTACCAACTTCCTCTCTCATAAGAAGTAATATGAAGGTAATCAAGAATCCCTATAGATTCAAACCAATGAAAAAACCCACCAGGAAAAAACTGGACTCATTTTTCATCACTCTGAGTTTCCTCACTCCTTGAAGTCACCCTCCGAATTCTCGGAGTCTTGAGGGCCAACATCGCCTCCCCGAAACGGTCATCCCCCGACCATGCGTCACCTATGATGACCGCTACGAAGCGGTGCCTGTCAACTCAGAATCACTGCTTAGGCCCAGGTCGTCCACGCTCCTGGAGAGATCCAATGGACTTGTAGGGAACAAAATGGAAAAGACCGGGATAATAGATGTCATGATGTCAGTAGTATGTAGATCTTAGTCAAAGAATCATGCTACACCAACCTTTAAAATGCTGGAATCGGAAGAATTCTCCATAATATGATTTCCTCCTTGTAGTGCTGATGTTGCTTCTTGTTGGGGAAATCAAATCGATTGTTCCTGCTTGAGTATGTATGGTGTTTCAATAACATAGCTGACTGGGCACCTATAAGTTACTTCCACATGCTATGCAGTCAGATACCAACCAAAAGTTTGCTTCCGCAAGCTGGCCAATGACGTGAGGTATCTGCTTTTTAATGGTATCATGGGATCCAGCCATCCCTTTCCCACAATCAACCAGACAGTAACCAACCATATTGAGGCCAAGACATCGCAACTGAAGCATACCTCGTGAGCACTGTCGGAAACACAGGGAGATGAGGAATGAAAACCAGAATGGGGAAGGATCTTGATCTTTTAAAAATACAACATTTGGGTGTCAGTGTTCACCTACATATTGTATTTCTATAATATTTCTATATAATATACAAATTGATCATGTTCAATCTGGTTGCTACAGAGTACATGCACAAACTTTTGATATCTTTTAATCTTGCATCTTTACAACCAGAGAACTTGTCCGTCTCTTTTCGGTCCAGGGGTTGGTCACCGGGTTTGGTCAAAGCTTGCCTGGACGTTGAAGGACTCCATTTGGATCGCGCTGCATGGCGGCGACTGGAAAATGTCTTTGCCAGCGGGCCTAACAGTTGTTGTGTTATGTTTGAAGGCTAGAAGTAGAAACACATACCCAAAAGACCTTGTACTTGGACTGGTTTTCAGGCGGTATCTGGTGGCAGCAGACTTATCTGTCTTCAACTTATGGGAAAGTGGAACAAATTGCTCTGTATGGACACAGGATAGCTCTGTCGGTGCTATTGCGACAACACGGAACATTTGGTTCTGCTTGGCTGTTGCGCCAGTGGGCGTCTCTTTGCATGAGTTGTGCAGGCTGTGCCAATCGAAGACCATTCAAAGAAGATTGTGAGTGTGCCTTCTTCAAGCCAATTCTGTAGGGTGCCGGGGAAGGCACAACAGTAAGAAACAAAAGGTTCAGAGTTGAGTGCTTCTTGGGTTTCCACATGCATTGCTCTTCCTGGGAAGATCTCAAGCGGCTGCGAACCAAACAAAGCAAAAAGCAAAATGAGTGACCCCGAAAGTCCCTTTAAAAAGCTTCAAGATTGGAGATGAGACAACTATTGACTATTGCGAAGACTCATTTGGGCGGTCGAGGATTAGCCACCAAACATGCAAATGAAAAATACTTATGTTGCATTCCCATCACCATCCTGTTTCATCTGTCGTTTATCTTTTCTTGAGCAATTCCAACTTTAGAAGGCCTGTGAAAGGCCTCTCTGGGCCTCCAAACAGTAGCAAGATCGATGCTTTTGAGCCACTGGTTTCCGAGTGTCCAAAGCAATTTCTGCAACCCAAGGATCTGCATTCGCGCTGGTCTCCCTCAACATCGCATCAGAAACCCTTCACTTGAAGCCCTTCAATGAAGCATCTGGCTGTTCAAGACTGACTTCGTGGAGCAGCAGATTGTTTCTGGGGGGTTCATCCGGGGTTCATCATGGTCCTTGACGTAACTTGATGAAGCTGAAGATCTTCTGCAACTCAGAGGTCATTTTTCCATGAATCACAAACATGTGCTTCGGTGCTTTGTTTTCCAGAACCTTCCAGATCTCCCTCTGCATACACTTGACCATCTTGAATGCTGTTCCCCCCCCCCATTATCACCTTGTCCAAGCTCTTCCATGAGCTCTCATGAAGGATCATCTCTTCTCCAAGGACACAATAGGCATCTTGCCATACATGGCATGCACCAAGATGGTATCTCCAATCTTACAACGACATAAGCCACCGGAAGAAGTCACCACCAACTCATAGCAGGCACCCACTTCAGCTTCCCAGGCTGGGATTGCAAACTTGGAACTGCTGCCTTTGGGGAGAAGCTCAAAAAACATGCTGCCAGGATCCTTGGACATCGACGTTTCAAATCGTTTCAAGGGGTCTTGGTCTGATAAATTTTTAAAAAAAACAATAGCCTCTCGTTCATCCCTCTCTTTCATCATGCGCCGCATCAAAATCGTACCTTCGAAGACCGAGTTTCCAAAAGGTAGGTCCATTCGCCAAACGGCTCCTCTGGAAAAATGTTGACTCCCAAGTGACCAAACGCCTTCGAACTACAATAGAACCTGGGCAACGAATTCAACCCACAATCTCAGAAACTGAAATAATCCATTCAGCAAATTGCATACAAATTGGTTCTGTCTTCGTGTTGAAGAGTTCTTTCTTCTGAGTGAGCAGGATTATTGGGAGGCATGAACAAACTCTACAATCGAAACTGGAGTCTAGCGCCAAGTGTCGGTGAAAATACGGGTAGATCTCCAAGGGTCGTCTTGCCCTCGTCATTGGTGCTTGTAACAACCACAACCTGTTTGCTCTGGCACGGCTTCAGGAGTGGCTCATCGTGTTGCCAACCCCGTGGAAATCTGTTAGTTATGTAAGACTTTGTGTCAAGTTATGTTGCAACTGTCTCGATGAATCGGTTCTCGGCTGCAAGACTTGTTTCTAGCTCAATCGGATGAAACAACTCTGTCCAGCCAACAGGAATCCAGCATGTCCACAACTACCCAATAGCAGTACAATACAATCATCATTTCCTTCCACAGAACAATGTGTGAGTGCACTATGTCTAGGGTCCAAACCACAGAGGGACTGTCGTCCACTTCTGAACTCACAACCCATGATCCTTGAACCTTCCAATTCATTGTACAAGTCTGAATCATGTTGTCATTCCTGTGGAAACCTTATGTGATGTGTTTTTACCTCATGGCGGGCACTCACAAGGTCTTCATGATCGAATCATGATGAATCACCAATTGTCAACAGTTCCTATGCTTGCAATGAGTCCCCCCTCATGCATTCGCCCTCTATCTTTTCAAATTGATCAGTGGATTTCAACCCTCACCCACCAACCATGGCGCCTGCAAATGAGGCCAAAGGTCTTTGGCACCGGCAGGCATCCCAGCGACACCATGCTTCAGTAGTTTCTCCTTAGGCAATGTCACCGGACCGAGGAAACAGGAAACAAAAAAAAACATTGCTAGCAAAGAAATGCTGAGAATTCCCACCCATCTTCTGGAATTACGAATGGCTCGCAAAAAGTTCCCATTTGCGAAGAGGAAACGCAACACAAATCATTCAACATCATTCTTTTTCGACTCACCCAGCCCAGAAACCCTAAACATCTGACAAAAAAAATATATCATAAAAACATTTCCCATTCTTCACTACCATTCACCCAATTCCAAGCATCAACTTCCAATGATCTCTTTCCATCAGGTCCTTTCAATGCGAAATCCAAGGCTTGCCGCAACTCGGGTTGTGGCACTTCCTCTGGAAGCCGACGGTCCCACAAGTGACCTTAAGAAAACGACGGTCACGACAGGGGAGATTCAGAATTCCCTTGGGAGCGGCTCCGAGGAACCCGGAAAAACCAACAAAACTCAACTAAACAGCTAAAAACAAACGAAGGAACAAAAAAAAGACAGAACAGAAAAAAACAAACACAAAAACAAACTGGTCTTTTTGTTTGATGCTTCTTTGAGAAAGGGGTGGGAATCGAAGCAAAAAGCAATGTTGAGAGCAGGAAGCAAGTACAAACATTCACATACACACAGGTATTCCTTACTCCAGTAGACTCAGTCAGTATTCCATCAGGTATGTTTGAGGCATGGTCATTCTTGACCATATCGTATTATACCATGTCATGTTCAAGCAAAGTAGCCATTGCGAAGGTCCTGCACCAAATGCCGTCGATGCTTGTGAGCAGTTTCCAGCAAAGTGTCGGAAGCAAATTTCGCAGAGCCAGCCTTGACAGCGCAGGCCAGCACGAAGTGTTGAGAAAGAAAACTCCAATTGCATCAAACTGGCCCTCTTGCCTATGGAGGGTTGACAGCTTTGGAAGGTCTTGATAAGTTCTTAGTGATGAGTCATCAAATGCCATGAGAATGTACCTGCCTGAATCATATTGAGGCTTCGGTCCTTCATCGAGAACAAGGTGTGTGCATACCGTCTGTCTGCCTGGGCAGCAGCCAAATGAGGGCACTGTGCAATATATGCAATAAGATCTTGACTCAACCTGTAACACCACATTCAGATTCAACTGTATTATAGATTAAAATAAACTGAAAGGGACATGTCAGACATGACAGTAGGGACCCTCCATTCCAAGATATGAGCTCATATCTAGATATTCTATATAAGTTTGGGCCTCCGTCTTGAGATCATAGGCCGCCATTGGACTGGTACAAAGGAAGCTCCCAAGCCATTGAAGACGCTCTCGTAGGGCATCGCCCAACAGTGCAACCAACGGTTCATCAGAGGTCGATGGAAGCACTGTCATCCGTTGAAGTTCCTTCCATGGACAGACATTAAAAACCAACGGACCAACGTGCATCAGATAGAAAGCTATGGATGGTCGAATAGAATCGTAGAAACTGACAATTGACAACTGACAGACCTGTGATTGCTACATGATGTGAGTTCGTGTCATGTATGCATCTCATGATGCAAGCACACAACTTCTCTTCCAAATCTCTCCCATACACAGTACCCCCAGTCCTCCACAATGCTAGGAAAGCAGTAGCTGAGCACAGCAAAGGCTGGTAAAACACCTCTTTGAAGAAAACATTTGGAGGCCTGTCAAACACATCCAGGTCAGGTGAATCCATGGTGACATGTTCAACGCACTCAGCAAGGCCCCACCTCATGGGTACTCAGCTCCTTTCCCAAAGCACCATTGAGGTCATGACCAGGCTCTGTCAATGGGTGGCTCTCGCGGAAGAGGTCGTAAGTGGCCACTCCTCTGACATGGCACAAAAAGTGAGTCAAAAAACATGCAAAAGGTGGCCAGAATCCGGCAAGAACGTGTCAAACGCATCTCCTTGCAGTCCATTTTGGAAGGCATAGGGGCTATCCTGATGTCTTCGAAGGATCTCTGCCAGCAGATGCTTCTGCACCTGCCATTCTCGTTGAAAAGGAATGCAAACAATTTCCCAGGAGAAAATTGTTGTGAGTGACAGATGACCGGTACGATATGTTGGTCCAAAGTGCCAAAGTGAAGTTGCTTCTTTTTTGGAGAAAATACATTTGTCTTGAACTTGGTGCAAAGTTGTGCAAAATCAGACCATTCATAACCCTCAGCAACCCCAAACCACTCGAGAAGCACCCCTGGAACCTCATCTCCTCGTTGAGCATCTCTGCAGAGCTGATTCAACTGATAACGACCCCAAAGTTTCAGGAGGAAGGAAAGGACGTACCTCAGTGGCAACACCATGCAACACCCATCTCTTCGTATCAATGGTGATTCATCCAGCCGAGGAGCTGCTTGGCCGCCGTCGCCTTGGTATGTTGAACTGACCAATCTCGATTGCTGGCGTCATAGAGCACCAAACCACCTGCACCTCACCAACATTTTGGAGGGTCACATTTTGATGTACTGGAAGCTGTGGAGTTTTGAAAAAGTAAATGGTAATGCATCCTTGACTTGTCTTTTGTGGCCTCATCTGAGATGTTCCGGGTGCACTGAAGACTCCCCTGGCCTGCATATTGAAGGGGGGTACCTACACAACAATGGCTTCCCATCAGTGCCAAGAGACATACGCCAGCCACTTTGCTGAGTCGGCCAAAGTATGCCAGCATCGCTGGCTGCTTCGAAATAGTTGTAACTCACGTCTCTTGCAATTCCTGTCCAATTCTGAATCCATAAAACTCGATCATCTTCCATTTGCAACTGTTGTTAAAACTGTCCAACCCCAGATCTCTTGAGCTGGAAAAGTGAGCAAATTTGGACAAGCTGGACCATCTTGTCATGGAGATGCACAAGTCGGGTTGGGGTATTATGAAGTTGGACCACAAGTGTTTCAAATGGAGCCTCCAGGCCATTTCTGAAGGCTATAATTTCTAGCTGTATTTCTGTTGCATGGTTTTTGTTTTGCCCCCCAAAAAAGTGCAGAAAATCAACATGTTGATGTTGCATACTTTGCACCATCTTTTCCAGCACACATGCTCTGGCAAGGGATTTGAAAGGCCACTGTTGGGCATCAGACTCCCAAAGCATCACCTCAAAAATGCCAACGTCGGGAGCATGTCGTGAAGACAAGCAATTAACAACCTGTGATTTAGCTCCAATCACCTCTCCATGACCAGAATTTTCAAGACCTCCAATGGCTGCATGATTTGAAGACTCAAAAATTACTAAGTCATAACAAATCTGCGAGAAGTCTTGGTAATGTCGTTTTGACGCTTTTGAGCAGATCCCCGTAAATCCATCGTGTAGGATTTCAAGCATTTGTCAAAAGCCTGGGTACCCCCCGCACGCTGACCGAAGTCACTTTACACCCTTGGCACGGACGGTAAAACATCCATGGCAAATGTGACGATGTGACCAGTCCATACCAGGTGATGAAAACCTCACATGTTTTCTCGATTTTCTACTCCAAGTGCATAGCTCGGACACGCATCTGTTGCATGATGTTCAAGATGGATGCGTTCAAGTCTGCCTGCCGAAACTTTGGGCGAGAATGGGTGAGGCTTCAGGACACCACTCAAACCCTGAAAGTCATTTTGGGTCCCTTCATTCCTTCATCTACAGACACATCCATCTGTCGCATGTCAAGTTCCTCCACCAAATCTCAGCCAGTAAACACCAACAGTAGGAGCGTTGGATGGGGCGTTAAAGATTCACTATGGGCCTGTACATCCGGCACACACTGTGCTACAAGGTCCATTCATTGAAAGAAAGGAACAGTGAAGTATTAGAAATTCTTACAGCACTCAGCGGGCAAGAAAAATCAACAAACAGAGATTTTGCAGCGCTTGAAGGGAAACATCACAAGAACTTCATAGCAGGTAATTTTCAGCAGCAACCTTGCATCCTGTAACAGGATGCGTATTCCGTGACGACAATTCGGTGACGAAAGTATTCGGTGATGTGGGGGCCAGGGAATAGCAATGATTCTAAGCATTTTGATGTTTATGCAAAGACACCCTGGCGCTCCGTTGCGTTTTGTAACACAAAATTTTGATGCTCGGGGTTGTCATAGTCGTATTCCTCGACCGGGCCCAACATCTCAAAAGCCGCTTTAAAAGCTTGTAACAGTTTCCTTTTCAACCAGGTATGAGAAAAAAGGTCAGTGCAAATCTGGTGGCTATCTCTCAAAATGTCTAAAACTCTTTGATTTGTGGTGGATCGATCAACAAAAGTGGGAGGTAAATGTAAGATACGTCTAAGACCCTTCATTTAAAATGCAGTTTGTTTGACCACATCAGATTGTGTCAGCTGAATGCATTCAAGTCCGTATAAAACCTTGCTTTTTAATGACCTGTCTCAAACAGGGTAGGAAAATGTCCTCGATAGACTCTATACATGCATCAACTGAATATCAGGTATTTCTTTACGCTAGTCAAATGACTTCCACCGAAGAACTGCGACGGCCTCCTCTTCTACTCATATACCTTTGATATGGAGTGGAATAATCTGCCACCATGTACCACTCTGCCACCATGTCTATATCATGGGAATATAACTCTAGCTACACTGACTATAAATCCATCTGTACATCAAAAAGATATCATCCTAAAGTCCTAAATTTCGAAACATGTACATCTGAAATACAACGGTATACGAGTATACAGTACAATTACACTCTCTGAGCACCTTTAATCCACCTTCCTCAGTTTTTGTTGCCTCCCTTTCAATCCCAGGATCTCCGTTTGAAAATTGGCACCTTGGTGGTGACGTCCAAAACCTCAGCAAATTTGCAACTCGGTCGAAGATACTTTTTCCAAACCGAGGCAATATAGGAGCAATGTACCAACTCGGGCCCCGGAACGTTGTTGTAGAGCGTGGCTTTCAGGGTCATATCCAAACCTCATATCAAATCTTGAAGGATAATCATTCCATCTATTCAACTGCCTTTGCGAGATTTATAGCCAACCGTGACATCCCAATTTCTATGCTCCAAGCAGTCATTGGATTCATCCAATAGGGCCAGGGCCCGATCTACTGACTCCTGGCCAGCAGGAAAATACCACGGAACCGATGCATTCCCCCTTCTCACCACTGCCTCATTGACTGTCTGCCCAGATTTGCAAAATGCCTTGACCTGCGCCGTTTCCACCGGAGGGGAAAATGGGAAAGTCATATAAATGAATATAAATGATTTGATATTTGTCAACCACCTAACCAACCCAGTCCCATCGCCCCCGAAATCCATCAACCCCAAGAGGTCCCCACCAAGATGGAGCATGTGAACTTGTCCGGCTTGAAGCCACGCTTGCGCATGTCCTGGAGGTAAACTTGCTAAACAAGACACTCTGTTCGGCTTGTGTGATGACTATCCGCAAAAATCGATGACTATGATGTAAAGTTGCTAATTTCAATCCATTTACACTCAATACACTCTCAATGCCATCCATCCTAAACATGTGCAAATTTCTCTTGAAATCATCTTCTTTCTTGATCATTTCACTCTGTGCAAAACCGCATCTTCAATGCAGATTCGTACTTCGCTCTCCTCGAGACGAGCCCACGCTTCGTTGGGCCTACCAGCACGTACTGCAGCATCCATGACCTCATAGTCAAGTTGGCTAAGCTCCGATGCTGCAATATGTTGCAATATGATCTCTGGATCTCTTGCTTTTTTGAGTGATTTCAACCTAATCTCACAAATGTCTTCGCCAATGAAGATCGAAAACTATTAGAAACATATTCATATAAATCAAATCCCAAAAAATTATCTGTAAAACGCATCACCAGAATTCTGAGTTCATGGCTGTGTTAAATGTAATTGGATTAGGATATACCTTCCTCTGCTTCATCCGATCCAATACCTGGCCACTGGCAGGGGTGGAGGCATACCCAGGTCCAACGGCACACTCAGCGGAGCGCCTCACAGGCAGCGGTGTAGTTGGCTCGCTGGGCAAAGGCTTTGATCAGAGTATTGTAGGAGACAACCTCAATGAGGTCGTAGCCACAAAATCCCCAACAGGTGACTTGACTTTTGCCACAAAAAAGGGAGATCATTTAAAAGGCCACAAAAAAAAAGGATGTCTCACAAGGAAACCATTCATGTTGTGATTTTCTCTTCCAAAAAGGGATGAAAGTCTCGGCAACTTCAAGTGACGCTGATGTTCTGCCTCAGGAGGGCACATCTGGAAAACAACGTTCCATTTGCTCCGCCTCCGCCAAGAGGTCCAACACCTCGTCCACCTGCTTGGGATGTGGTTGGTCAGGACAAAACACTTCAGCAAAGTCCAGGCATCTTGGGGGATGTGTCATCTTGGGCACCCAAAATCATTGCAACCATACAGACGAAAAGTACAATGGTTGAAACGAGATTTTTTTAGATATTCTATGGATGCCATTGATCAACCATTTATTATGATGCCATTGATCAACCATTTATTATGATGCCATTGATCAACCACTTATTATGATGCCATTGATCAACCCATGGTTATTTTAGACTTTTTCAAGCACTGAAACCAACCTTCCTGCCTTGTCCGCAGCTACACCTGTGGATAACGCCACATTAAGCGCCAGGCTGTCCAGGGCAGCACCTGCCAGTTGCGTGTGATTTCATCCACATCAGAGGTCACTAGGGAAGGAGGTGGTACAAAAGCGACCTGCCTCTGGCTTTCATGTCTTGAATCACTGCCAGGGCACTTTTCCTTAGTCCAAATCTTCCAGTGGCATCACCATAACTTGGGCATGGCAGTATAGCTAACATTACAAAAAACATACAAAGACTACAATTGGATTAAATTGCAAGATGGAGCAAATATCATGATTCAAGAAATCTGTTGTTTGTTTTCGCTTAGTATCCTGGATATTCCAAATACCATGGTTTTGCCTGGGGATTTGGCCAGTCCTGTCGCTTGTTATGTACTCCAAGGATTGTCATGTAAGCACCTCGGTTTCCCGCACCAGCACTGCCAAGGCCCAGGTTCCACATGTACCAAAGTTTAAAGGAGGATGGGCTTGGGGCAAAGAGCAAATAACTTTGAAAAAGCCGAAAGTACCAATACAAATTGTAGTTGAGCCACCAGAACGTAGAGCAACTGGCTATCTGACGTAAATTAGTTCCTCTTCCCTTCTTCTGCCCCTCCACCCATGGCGCTTACCTTTTTTGCGCTTGCTCGCACAATGATGACAGATTCATTCGTTTTCTCAAACTTTGGCTACCAGAACTGGAACAGTTCGTTTTCATGTTCAGCACTCCATTCTTCTAATTGTGGGATCAAATTTCTACTGGCTAGCACACTTTGTTGCTCACGCAGGCCCTCTAAACAAAACTTCAACTATCTGAATTACATCGAATTGTCCAAAAAACACGTGCAAAAGCTCCATTTGCATCAAAGGAGGACGTTTCCAGCACACGGTGGACACATGTAACTATCTCAGCAGTATCTCAGCCATGCCAAAAAAAATGCATCATTTTGAAAAGCCTCTCCTTGAAGCTGCAACCGTGCACATCCTCATGATGCTCATCGCACCGGTGCCAGGAGTCGACTGCCAATAGGTCTTGAGACCTGGAAATTCTGTTGAAGACATGTTTATTTTCGCTTCACACATGCTTGGATCACAGCATTTGACGTGCCAAGCCACTTTTTTCAGATCCGAGGTCAACAAATTGGCCTTAATGACTTGATGGGGGAAGCATCTTCAAGGACCAAGGCCACCATGGCAAAGCAACAGGCTGATCTCAGGACCGCACAAGCAATCGCCTTGCTGAGTCCATAGCTTGCTCCTCTACAGGTCATAGCAGCGGCAAGGAAGTTGTTTATTTCGGGTTGAAGGTACCACCTTCCAAAAATGGAGCCTAGATGACTGTTGCAGAATAGATAGCTGGGATTTACCCAGATGGAAAAACACCTTCAGATTTCTGGACAACATGGATTAGATCCCACCTCTTGGCCAGCTGTTTCTGCACTCTCAGCCGACTTGGCCAACCTGAGCAATGAGCGCGGGCTACTCGCTTGAGAATCCTTGAAGTTCTGACAAGTCAATAGTTTTTCTTCCTTCCCTTCCATGCCTAGATTCCCCAAATCTCATCTCAAAGAATGTTGAAAATCTGCCAAACTGATCCACAGTTCCCCAAGTTCAACCATCCATCCATCCACATTGGAGCAAAATCACCGAGATGTGGCCATCTGCAACTGTCCTTCAAGACGGTGCTGTTCATCCAAGGCCTAAAGAACATCTGATTCGTTGCGGTCAGAAGAACTGTATGACAGTAATGTACAAATAAGACTATCAATATGAATAATACATACCATGTTGTTTGCAGACCTTTTGGGGCATATGTACTGCAATTGAGTTTCCTTTAATTGAGGATCTCTGTGAATAAAAAACGTCAGTTCAACGGTCCTTAGCCCTGCACGAGTCTGTACTCTCGTCCAAGCAGTTCCACCTGGCGTTCAAGCTCATCTCGCGAGGCATCTTCGCGAAGAGCTTCCTGAAAAATCAAGCAGCCAGTGGCGAAAACCTAAAGAGATACTGTTGATGGAAGAAATCCTGCACCAGTTGATATGGTAGTTTATCCCATGATTTACAGGGTTTCATACATCCCAGGTGGTGGTTGGGGATTTCTGAACCATCAACAGTGTGAGGGATTTCTGAACCATCAACAGTGTGAAGTGATCAGAACCTCCAACAAAATCCAGGCATGGACCATGGATATTTGATCTTCGGAAAAGCGTGTGTTGATATCATCATCAATGGAAACCACTATATAAAAAAAATCCAAGAAAATCCACCAAATCACGACGCCAATGAGCCCATGTGAAACTAACTAGTAGTCTTACCAAAAAAAGAAGAGAATTGCAAATCTGCCTACCAACCAACTCCTTCCAACCAACTCCTTGTTGCAAAAAAAACCTATGCAACTCGGCCAAAGATGGGGGCACTGACCTGTCGGAGGCGTGCAGCCTGCGACCTCAAGGCCTGCCAACAAGATGCTTGAGCAAAATTTCCCCGGCTGTTAAGGAAAACCAAAAAAAGAAGGTAGGTGACCCCACCTAAAACTAACATTCAATGTCAATTCATAGCTCTTTAGATGGCAGGAACTATCTTACTTCCAAGGAAGTGCACCTCCAACTCAGCTTCTTCCTCATGCGAAAGGACATCAGGTCCACTGTAGTGCCACCTGAAACTCTTGAAGCAATCCTAGCCTCCCTGGTGATCTAGAGATAAAACTGAAAAAGTTGTTTCACATTTTTCGACACCATTGGACACCCTCAACTTGACCTCAAGTGGAGTAACAACTGTTGGTAAGAAGTAATCCTTACCAAACATCTTTCTTTTGAAGATACCGTTGAAGTTTTAGGTCGGGAAAGTGACCTACACGACCTATCAACAAAAAATCGTCACATAGAGTTGAGGGACATAGAGTTGAGGGACATTTCATGACGCATTGACAGATCTCGGTAGTTTTCAACCATACTGACGAGTTGCGTGGTGGCAGCACTGGGTATTCCTGCGCGCTGCGGATTCGGATGTGCGCTGAGCACCCAAAATTCAAAACTACTTTCAGCCATGTTGGTAAATTGAAGCTTCAAGGCTTTGTCATCAAACTAGAAGCCTCAGTGTTCTAATCTTGAGGACCATAAAAAGCTTTAATTTCACCAAATCAAACGAGCACACTTTCTCTCCACCGTTTTTGAGAGCGATGTTTGTTCGACATGTCGCAACGCTTTGATGACTCTCAGCCCTGGCCATCGTCCATTTCTCCTTGACGCAGGAAAGGTGCAGAGGTCCGTCGATCATGTGTGATGGGATAGCCCGTGGATGGTCGTCGCAGCTCTCCTTCCTGTAGGGGAAAAAATTTTGAAAGACGTCGACAAGTGGATGGGAAATGAGAAAGGAATGATTGAAACTGACGTCATCTCCTGATCTTCTGAACATTTCCATGGTAGTCTTGCATATCTTCTGTATGGCAAATCATCTTTTAATTCATCTGTTGTTCAGATTTTTGAACAAACTGGACCCTCACCTGGCGATGCATCTCTCTGGCACGGATGCCGGCCATGTGTGTTGGATGTGATATTTCGAGGGCTTTTTCGTAGCCCATGGATGGATGAAACGAGGAGGTGGTTTTTGGACCTTTTTTTTCCTGCAGGATTTTCCAAAGATCACACCGAAACCTCAATGGGTTTTTGGACCTTTGAGGTGCTTGCAAAGCCTTTTTGGAAGAAGGTGGCCCCTTTTTCCAACAGCACATAAAGAAGAAACAGCACTTACCAATGCTTTGAAGGCACAAAGGAAATTGTCTTTAGTATGCTCATTGGCCTGTGTTGAGTCATGCATCAAATCAAGCTTGCATATGCTCTTCCCATTGCTTCCTAATCCTATTCTTTGAGCCAGAGATCAAGGCTGATGATGTTGCAATAGAATTTATTTCTGCCAACTTTGCCAAGATCCTTCTGCCACTCTAAGTCTCACGCGGATTGAGGGTGTGGTCAAGGAACTCAATTTCCTCAGGATGGATGTGAATCTGATGGATATCGTTACTTTCAATGTTCAGAATCCCCCAGCAGCACAGGGGAGACAAATGAATGCATGTAAACCAAAACCAAACCATGTAAATGTAAACCAATCCAAAACCCACATCTCTGCTAAAGGTGAAATCCAACCTCCAAAGTCTCCAAAGTGTTTTTTTCATGGCCCCATGATACCGCATATCACAACCCTCTCAGCTCAGCTGCTCGAAGAAGAACTTCGCTCGGGTGAAGTCTCCCACCTGGTGAATTGATCCCCCCGGTTTTCCTTAACAACCAAAGTATCAAAAAAATCTTTTTTGGGGGGTCAATGAATATCTCCTATAGATGATCCTTTTAGCGATCCACCAACCCTAGCGAGCTTCGATCCCCCCACCTCGGCAGCAAAACGGATGAGGCAACTGTAAGTGACCGCAGTGGTTTCCAGGCCATCTTCCACCAGACGATCATAGATACCTTGCAATTTCAGCAGGGATCCAAGTTGCAGGATGTTGGGGAATGGAGTCCCTTCGTGATGAATACTGAGCCCTTGGTTTTGTCATGGTTGCTCATATGAAACATATTTGAGATATACAATGTGCAACGGAAGGGGGGGAAAACTTAGAGAGAGAGAGAGAAAGAGAGAGAGAGAGAGAGAGAGAGATTATATATAAAGCATGAATCTTTCAAGACTCTGTTTTATTTGTCAGTACTGTTTTCAATCAATGAAGCTACAATCCCCTTTCAACGCACAAATCATAACCTCCAAATTTGGGTCCCACACGAAGTGCCAAGCGGAACTGTTTCTGCACTGCCAATTGCTTCATGACCTGTGGCCAATCGGCACTGCCAGAGCTCGGGCTGCTCATCAACATGCAAGTGATTTTTGTTGCGTTAAACAAGTTTTCATAACGTTGGTTAATTGATGAATGATGTTTCGTCACCAAGAATATCAGGATACCACAACTGCTTGGAAGAAGTTACTGTATTTCCATTTTCTGGTGTTGTGGAGAGAGTGCTCTTGCTCCAACCGAGGACTGCTTAATTATTTTGAAGGTTCACTCCCAGCGTTGTCTCTAAGCATTCCACACTTTCATAGAAGGCCAGCGAACGAGGGACCTGTCACTAGTGCAACATCTGATCAAAATTACAAATCTTCTTTCCTGCTACGCCAACTCACCGTTTTGCTTAGATGGAGCATACCCTTTTGCTCTTGGTGCATCATCATCATCATCATCATCATCATCATCATCATCATCATCATCATCATCATCATCATCATCATCATCATCATCATCATCATCATGCAATAAAGGAAAGCGCTGGATTGCCTGATGCTCGATCATGTCATCCATGATGGAATCCAGACTCTGGTGCTTCCCAGTCTCGGTCCCACAAGTTACAGAATGTACAGAAAATGGCGAGAAATCGGTTTCTTCGGCCCATTTTTCAATGAATCAACAAGTTGCCAGCCATTGTTGCCAACAAAAAAACAGTTTTCAGTATCGGACCCGAATCACCAATTGTGCCAGCCCAGTATACAGGTCGTTCGCGGTCTGCCTGAGCTTTGTCTGCCAGGTCTCATCTGATTCGGGGGAGTTCAGCTGATGTATCCTGCCGATGCCAAGGCAATGGCCCGTTGCCCGCCACTTCTTGCAAGGTTCGGCCCCTTAGCTCAAGCGAAGAAAACCCAAAATAAACCAAACTCTCAGAAATAGGAAAATGTCCTTTGGAGTCCTTGGAGACAAGGCAAGCTCTTTGGATTGGAATTTGATATCAGTTCATCTCCCTGACGTTCTGTTTCAACATCCTGGGGGGGGTCTGGGGTCACCAGTTGATGGTTTTCCGAGGGCGCCGGCGATTTCTTCAAGACATGGCCCAGCTCTGCGTAAAGGCCAAGGATCCTGCAAAAATGAAGGATCAAGAAGATATGATTTGGTTTCCTCAGGGAATTGCGTTCTTTACAGTTCCTGCATCACTGATTTGGTAGCAGTAGTTTGGTACTTCAGTAGTGCCCCCAGTGTGCTCCATGCTATACCTCCACAGCCGCATCCTTGCGGGTCGACTTACATGTCCGTTTTGTTCTTGAAGGCCCTGCATCACCTCGTGCAGGATATCCGCAGGCCTTTGCAAGTCTGGGTCGAACCGTGGCAACCCGTCGTCTTGTAAGGGATGAGTTCTTGCCAGTGTTCTGCAACTACTTCCATCATTGATGATCAAAAAACTCAAAGAATCTACATAATTTTCAGTAAACCTTCCCTCACACTACCTTATAGCTACAATAGGAGATGGTGTAATTGTGTCATACCAAGATGGTGCAACATTTATATATTATGCATATATCATATATATCTACAACACATCCAAACAGATCAACCCGTGGATCATCGGATTCTCCTTACACCAGCTGCTGAGCTGCCGGGCGCTGCATTCATCAAGTTCCGAGGCTCCGAGATTCGACGGAATCCCGTTGCTTTGGGCTCGATGACCTCGATGAAGATGGAGGAATCGTGGAGAAGACGAGTTTCCCAAAGAAACAAGAAGTTTTAAGTTGAAAGTATTTGGTGGTTTTTATGTTTTTTGTGGACATGATGTTTGTTGCATTTATATTTTGTCATCACATATTATCATATTTATATATCATGATCTTACATTAGATTATATCAGCATATCTTTAGTCTTGTCTGCTGCTACAGATCCTAGTTAGGCCAGGCTGGTAGATGCTGGAACTGTCTGAAAAAATCATGTGACACTGTTTGTGTAGCTTATTCCCATCTCATGGATGATTTATGATCATAAAACATCACCCAAGTGGTATAGAAACCATACCATTTATGTAATGTTCCAAAAAAAAACATCAATCACTTCTGCATCAATCACCCATATATTTCAGGTCGTTTGATGCATGATATCCATCCCCATCCTGATACCCACCTTGTGCTGCGGAGAGGTTGTGACAACCTTGCGGCCTGACATGACATGGCTGAAATCTTGGAAGGTTGGGCCAACGGGAGATTCGATACATCCAAAATGACAAACCCAAAATATCTTGAGATCCATGTGGATCCATGAAGATCCTATCATCCATTTAATCTACTGATGTTTTTCGTGTTTTTTTATCCTTGATTTCAACTCATCTATTCCACCTGTCACGGCTCCTTTCGGAGAGAAGCTGCGGACCAAAAAGGCACAGCAGAGCGTCACCACCTGGCTGGTTGGGTGGTGTGACACCAGAGGGTTGAAGCAAGCCGGTAGGTTGGGTGATTAGATGATTGGAGGGTTGGAAGGAATCTTGAAAGCTCAGCAGGTACTTTTTGGTGAAGTTGCACTCCAGGATGCTGTTCTACACACGCCGGGAGGACGAAGATGACAACTTCGAGGCCAATCGACCTATTCTGGGCTCATGGCAATGGCAGCTTCTTTGCCAAAAAAAACGGGTTTCAAGTTTCACCCGGAAATTTGGCGAATTTTCACACTGTTCACGCATCACTTCCCAGGCCTCCATAAGTCCTCAAGGAACTCCATTTGCTGTACGGAGAGCATTGTCTGGTAGGTCTCAGCAATGTCTGTACCATGCTTCTGAGGGAAAAAACTAACCTTTTTGTTAAGAAAAATGGCCATTATGATTATTCAAACAAACCAAATCGCAATTTCCGCTAGAGTTTGCAAATTCCTTCTGGCAAGGTCAATTTTGTTTGATGTTGGAACCCATGAATGAAAGAGCTGAAACCTCTTTCACCCTGCAACTGAGAACGGCACAAGATCTGATAAAGCACTTCAGGAGAATCCGCCTCTAGTACCCCGAAGTCTCAAACCACACCAGCCGCTTTGTTTTTGGAGTCCCAACACTGGGAAAAGACAATGAGACGTCGGATGGAACAAAATAAGAATTTGATTGGGAAGGACGGACCATCGGTACTCAACTACTCAATAAGTGTCACATGTTCGCCTGGAGGGTGAGCGGATGTTGTGGTAGTAGAACGCGGCACGCCAGGGGGCTGTGCCAAGCGACGTAAGAGACGTGATTGGGCTGAGAGCCACATTGCCACGGGTCAAGAGTGGTGCAATTTTTTGGAGGTGTGCAATCCATAACATGGCATGAAATGTCACCCTCGATTTCAGACCTCTGAAGGAGGCAACAAGCTCTACTGTTTTCCACCTGCTGGCAGCCCAGCGGCGCAGCGTCTGAACTGCACCGTGTCAGGGACCACCGAAGTGCGAACGCACTTCGAGGCACCACGGTCCTTGCCGGTTTGAAAACTTGTGAGACCTGCAACATAATGAATTCCTTGCACTGATCTCTGTTTTGCTAGGTCCAATAACTTAGTGGATGACAACAAAGGATGGGGGTCAATTTTGCAAAATAATACTAGATCAATATTCAAATGCACACGGAGATTTAATCAAGGCAATCACACTTTAATCGCTGGATCTCCAAATGGTCGCAGCACCTCTGGAACATTGTTCAAGAACTTTTGAAGATCTATTAATTTTGCCTGCAGTGCAGCAGTGCGAATAAAAGGTTGTGGGATGTCTACAAAGCTCACAGATCTTAATCAGTCTTTGCAATGCTTCATCTGGCAAAGCGTGTCTTGTTCTATCAATCCATCTTCAATGATGATGTGCGAAGAAGCCATGACCGATGTTGTCGGAACTGCAAGATTTGAAGTCCGCTCACAAAAGCCCTCGTGACTTCTGCAAGTATTGCGGATATAAGAAGACCTTGGCATGGCAAGACTCACTCATTCATCTTGGTAGAGCGTAGCATGTTTTCCAAAATGTTTCAGTGGCGTGAGGGTCCTAGATTTCTGAATCTCATTGGGGATTAGTGTGGAAAATCAATTTTGCGGAAATGGTACTTCTTGCTTTCGATATCTACAACATTTCACCTTCACACAGTGTTGAGTATATACGTCCGAACTATGTGCGGAATCATTTGACCTCCTCATGTTGTGCCCTTGGCCAAAATGCCTGAGGCAAAGACTGCATCAGCAACAGACAGCGTCTCTTGCGATGCAGGGACTTCCTTGAATTCCTCACAAGCCATGCTGCCAAAGTATCAAGAGTGACATTCTTCCGACCAAGCTGCCAAGTTGATTGAAATCCTGTTTGCTTAGATTGGCAGCTTTATATCTCCAAAAGAAATCTGGATGTTGTTGATCTCCTTTCCATAAAGTCTTCCTAGATGCTTAGACCTTGACTCCATGACTGCTCCCCACACAGCATTGGTATCAGTCCTTGCCACCAGAATCGTATCTGAGACATTGAGTAACCATCCGTTGTTCCAGCGACCTGGCGCAGCTGCTTCATAGTTCAAATGCACACATCTTCCATATGGGGGCACAAAGAAAAGGGCTTAAATGTTTGATCTATCTTTGAATCTATTGATAAAAACCTATGAATCAAACTATGTCCACTACAAGGAACTGAGAATGGATGATGAAAGTGATCCTAGTTCATGTTCTCCAGTTCCCTTTGAAGGAGCAAGTTTGCGAGCAATTCCTGCTACCAATACTATGCCAGTTCCGCGTAGGCGACGGCAAGAGCTGTACAAGCCGTGTCCACGAGCCCTGAAACGGTTGAGAAGTTGGAATCCCATTTAATTCGGGCTGGGAATATATAGAAATATGACCAAATGGAGCAAACAATGTGACCAACACAACTGGGAAATTATGGGTGAAATCATCTTGAGGTAGGCCTTTGATTCTATATGATCTTCACATCTTCTCCATATTTCCTATCTACTGTATTTCCTACTCAACATCCACAAACTCTTTCAATGACCTCTGAACAGCCATAGAGCGCACGGAGGTCATGTCGACCTCGGGCTGAAGGTTGCAAATACCAAAACCAGACCCTCCCTGCTGTGCTCCTGGCCAGTGTGGATGCTGCGGAAGAGGATGATAAAGCGCTCATACCTCGGAGATTTCAATTGCCAACAGCGGGGTCCTTGTGTTGAAATTTGGATCACTTCCAGGTCCATCACTCCAGGAGTTCCTCATCAAAGGACTTCAACACTTGTTCACGCTGTTCACGATTCGCATCACCCTGGGAATATGTGGATATGGGATGAAGATGATATACTTGTAGAGATAGAATGAGTCATGATGAGACATATGTTCTAGCTACACCACGTTCCACATGTTTCTGTTGCCCCGGCCTTGAGACAATGTTCCAATGCATTTCGAACCAATTTGCGATTGGAGTGCATCCCTAAGGCACCAGGTTTTCGTCCCAAGGAGCAACTCCTTCGGGAGTCGGGCACACTCTTCGAGCTGGATCGCCTCAGACCATCAGGAAATGGCTGGATGATGCTGGATGCACCTCTGAGTATCTGACCGAATTGGTGTCCCAGCCTTTTGACCGCAAAGGATCCTGCTTTTTTGATAAGGCAGAAAACCCTATGTCAACCGTCTATGCCCAATGGTACATGATGGCCAATGGATGCAAATGGCACAGGGTGTAATTGAATGCAATTGATGTTCTATAGAAATCTGCGGTGAAAGCTTTCTATTGAAAAAGTTGTCTCTAAGAGTCTGGCAACTTCTCGTCTTCTTTGGAATTCGGAGTCGCCTACGGTTGGATCTGCATCATCCAGCGACCAGTTGGGCTCTGATGTGATGCACCAAACTCGGGGTCCGAACAACGCGCATGGCTTTTGGCGGCCTATGACAATTGCGGTCGTATGCCAAATCTGTGAGTCTGGCAAGCAAATAGTTAGCTGGTGCTTTTAAAGGACGCCATCATAAGCTTTGTCATCTCTGAGAAAGGACAGTTCTACCACCTTGCACTTGTTGTCAACTCCCTGTCCTGCCTTCTGCCACTCATCGGGGCCTCTGCCGAAGCACCTGGCCGCCCTCCCAAAAAAAAAAGCCGAGCAGCTAAGATCCTCTGCAGATGCTCCCTTCACTCCAGCCTGATGGTGGTCTCGCGTTCACATTCACCTCGGCACACAAACTTTCAACTTCCATGTGACTCCAAGGATCAAGGTTTAAGACACACACTTTGGGCGAATCCACTACCACCTCAACTCCACCACGACGTCGGAGACCTGGCATCTTCAGGCAAAATGACAGAAAAAAACAATCATACTTTGACAAAAAATGATGTGAGACGCGGCTGGATTTTTCTGTATTCATTATTCATCCTGAAAGCTGGAAAGCTGACAGTCTTTCGCCCAGCCTGTCACAGCTTCGTCCTGTTGGCGAGGGATCAATGCCATAGGAATGGCTGATGTGATAGACATGACCAATCTATGCCAATGAAGATGCTGAAAAATGAAAGGAAAAATGTGCCACGTTCATAACCATGAAAATCTGCATTGAAAATGTTGACTGCTGAGGTCACAGCTTCCGAAGGGAAGAAACATGAAAATGTGTTATTAGATTTCCACAAGCAAATTCATGGCTGTCCAATCAACAAGAAGAAGTGCGCGCTTTTAGCTACTGTACTTTTTTTCCAATCAGAATATGTCACACATGAACAAAACAGCATGTTTTTTGTATAACTTTGCAAGTAGATGCAAGTGGTAACTCATTGCTTAGCATTGTCCCACTCCTCCGGAGAGAGCACCATTGGAAGTACCGACAGTGGAGCTGCCGGAGCCGCCCGGCCGCCATCAGCTCCCATGGATGGGACGGCTGAATTGGTTGGGCTGCTGTGATGAGACTCCTTGGAATCGCGGTGGAGGTATACAACATGCCCAAAGAGGTCCTCATGTGGGGATGATCACCCTGATGACTAGGGTTGTAACAATTATCAACATATCAATATGAGCTAGCGGCAAAATTCCCAGTCCCAAAGATGTACACTTTATGAATGTTATCGTTTTAATATCTTTTTGTTAGCGTGTTTTTTGAAATTGTTTATCGTTTTGCAAGGAACTGATGCTTTATCGTTTTACAAAGGCTTCGATCATATAGAAGCAAATATGGTCAACCTTTATCGTTTTACAAAGGATCAACCATTTATAAAACACATCATGTGATGAACCGACCAAAGGGAAATTGAAAATCATTGAAATCCAATATGACATTTGCTCTGCTGCTTTTGGTGGTGCTTCTGACCATGCTGCTGGCAATGGAGTTTCTTCTTCTGGCGCTGGGGCTATAAAATGGTGCTGCTGTCAGTGCATATCTGCTGCTGGTGCTGGCCGCGCTGGTGTTGGGACTGATGTGGTGCTACATACAGCCATGGAAAACGACACCACAATGCATGCAAATGGTCATGGAGCATAAGAACTAAACGTTATCGTTTTTTAAACTGTTTGTCGTTTTACCAGGCTTTGCAACTACGCAGCTTATACTCCAGCATGTCTCAAACTTTTCGTTTTCCAGCACACCTGCAAACTACCAAGTTTATTACATAAAGTGTCCATTCACATAAAGGATTCTGTTTGAACCTTTTAGCCATTTGCTCATATTATAATTATACCTCAAATATATATATATATATATACATTTGTAAGTATGATGATTAATGTTTTTCGGACTATGATGATGATGATGATGATGATGATGATGATGATGATGATGATGATGATGATGATGATGATGATGATGATGATGACGATGACGATGACGATGACGATGACGATGACGATGACGACGATGATGATGATGATGATGATGATGATGATGATGATGATGATGATGATGATGATGATATTTGAGGTGGTTGTGAGATGTTACGAGGTATCAGGCGAACCTTGCAAGCGTCAATGCAAGAACATCACCTCACTCCTGGCAAACGCTTGGTCCAGCTTCCGCAGTTTCGCCTGTTGATGGCATGACAAGTGTGCAAGTAAGCGTTTCTGACATTTGCAATGAAAAAGTAGCTGAAAAGTGCTGGAAACATTTTTATTAAAAGGTTTGGTCTGCTTTTGCATAGCTTCACTGACATGGTCTGAGACAACGGGGTGCTAAGACAGATGTAAATCCAGCAATTGATGGACAGGAGGAACTCTTCAAATGTCAAGTTGCGCGGAGCCGCTGCGCTGGTGTGGTTGCTTCTTATGAAAAGATGCTGTTTAGACTTTGATCTCACTAAAGCATTTAAATGTGCCACAGGCAAGAACAGGTCGTCTCTGAATGAAACCTTTGTTCAAAAAGACTGATTTCGCGAACCCTCAGGTAAGTGTCATCAGTGTGTATCCATCGTTCCATTTTGAAAAGTCAACCCACACACCATCAACCACGGCACAGGTTTTGGACCCAAATTTTCAGCTGGCTCCTGCCTTCTAAAAGTACTGTCTCCTGCCAAGGGCTAATTACCAATCTGTCAATCCAACTCCATGTCAATCCAGTCATCCACCAAAGAGAGGCCATCAATGTAAACTTGTAAGAAACAAGCTTGCAGTATGGACAGTATATAGCAAATGCTGTGCCTTCAACTTCAACTCTTTTTTGTTCATCAAGCAGTTTTGGTCTTCGTTGATTTGTTGCTTTTCCGCCTGAGAGGCAAAGAAAAAGAGACCTAGACTGCTGAATCCTGCTCGCATCTCCCCAAAAAAGACTCCTGCAAGTCTTGGTGCTGGCCTGGTTTGGCAGTCGTGACTGCGAAAAACGAAAGAATAATTAAAAATATCGATCGCAAATCCGAACACGCCTGCACCATAGGTGCAAAAGGGCGTGTCTTTCCGGAGGCACTAACACAGTCAGCTTTAGCTGGGGGGGGGGTGTATATTATTTTGCAGGTAAAGCAGCAAAGATTGTGACAAATAAAATGTCAAATTTAGGTTCAGTTTAGCTATTTTTGGCGATTTAACGCCTTCTTGAGTCCGGATGAGCGGTGGCAAAAACGCAGCAAAAAATGATTGATTTTTTACTTGACGAGCACGAGCTGAAAAAATGCGAAAAATTGTTCCAAAACATCGTTTTTTTTGGCATGTTGTCTTGTCAAAACACTGTAAATACCACTGTTTTTGGTTGGTTTGCTTTGAGAACTGGAAGTGAAAACATGAAGAAAACCGTGGTATTTGCGGTACATTTAAAGCCCTTTGTTGAAAAAACATCGCAAAACACAGTGTTTTCTACGCGTTTGCTAAAAAACAGTGTAAATAGCGATGTTCTTGGACGATTTTCGTCCTTGACGCTGCAAAACCATCGTAAATACCAGTGTTTTTTCTTGTACAAGCACACAAAATCGCGCAAAATACAGTGTTTTTGGACGTTTTTTGACCTAAAATATTTGACCAGGNAAGAACAAGAACAAGAACAAGAACAAGAACAAGAACAAGAACAAGAACAAGAACAAGAACAAGAACAAGAACAAGAACAAGAACAAGAACAAGAACAAGAACAAGAACAAGAACAAGAACAAGAACAAGAACAAGAACAAGAACAAGAACAAGAACAAGAACAAGAACAAGAACAAGAACAAGAACAAGAACAAGAACAAGAACAAGAACAAGAACAAGAACAAGAACAAGAACAAGAACAAGAACAAGAACAAGAACAAGAACAACAACAACAACAACAACAACAACAACAACAAGAACAAGAACAAGAACAAGAACAAGAACAAGAAGAACATATGACACCTTGTAATCTTGGTGCGGGCGGACCCTTCCGCGGAGCGGCCTGAATAATAATAATAAAATAATAAAAATAATGATGATAATAATAGATGATTAGATGATGATAAAGACAGACGGATCACCATAAAGGGGAAAAAACATGATCTTTTTGTACAAGCACGTACGGCATACTTGCCCCTGACCATTCTGTACACAATCTCTCTAAGGCGCCACAAGTACCTTTTGGAGAAAGATTTCATTGCACAGTCACCAAGCGACCGCAACTTACCACTGGCCTTCTGGGTCTAGATCCCCATCAGTCGCACAGTCCTGCACATGCACCAGTATCATATCCAGCATAGCAGCTGTATCCTCATACAAGATGTCTATCCACAATGCTATTCTAGTGAAGAACAGCCTTGGGGCAACTTCAATTCCAGAGAAGATCCACAAGCAGATCTAATGCAGAAGCCCTCCTGCCCATGTCCAAGATGTTCCTTTTCTCCAGCATCACCTGCTGCAATCGACGGTGTTGATAGACTGCCAACAGAAGACATGCCCCTTGGTAATGCGTGAACCCTTCACCATTCATGAGGCCGAAAAGGTCCAAAACCCAGTCACCCGAGTCTTGAAGGAGGCCTCCTCCACCATCCCAGTGCACGCCTCCTCGCGGCTTCCCCGCGGATTCCGAAAGTTCAGCCTGATGCAAACCAGCTTTTGTAAGTTCAAGTAGGCCAAGCATGGAAAGAGAAAGACTCTGACAGGCAAACTCTGTGACTATGCAATTGTATGGTGGAACCTGGGAGCAGATTCAAAGGAATAAGCTCAGGTGGTATCCCCAACGACTAAGTGGTTTCCATTTGTCAGTAGATTTGGCATCAATTGTCGCAACCTGCAAGCGCCCGAAGTCGCCCAAAACCTATATTGGGAAGAATCCCCATAGCTGCACACACACATATTGTATACACATACAGTGAGGGTTGGAATGTTTTCCCAGCAAATGAAAATGGGAAGTCAAGCTTTCTGACTTCCCCTGTCACTCTGTGAAACTTCGGTCCTTTGGTTCCCAACTGTTGGAGCTGCCCGTAGAAATTTCAACACAACTCTTGATTTGATAAACGTGGAAGGTGTCAATGACACCTTCCACGTTTATCAAATCAAGATGATTCAGCTGCTGAATCATCAGGTGCTTGCGACCACCATGGTCTGAGTCCATTCAACCGCGCTTCAGAAAGGGGCAAGCTTGAAGCAGCTCTTGGTACTTCCTCAGGCAAGAATAGATAGGATTAACAAACATGGGGAATTGTTGTATCATGTTGTATCAATTTGTTGCAATTTACTTTGGTAATAGGCTTTTGATTTGACTCTGATTTGCTAGGGGGAATTCGCTCAATTAGGATCATTGGCTCATTTGCTATGCAGTCCCCCTGGCAAGGCTGCTTCAGAGCACAACAAAAAAAACACAGAAGCCACCGATGGAGGCACTTCGGCCTTCTTGCCGATGTGGTTCAGAAGCTCTGCTGACTCAACATCACAAAACCAATTAAATGACAAAACAACTTTTTTCATGGCTTGTTGTATCTTGTTGTCCAGTGGTCTTATGATGTTTTCTGGCTTTTCAATGAATGTTGCAATGGTTTTTCAATGTTTTATGGCCAATCGGGGAGCTTAAACCATTGTATAAACTTTCACCTCGATGTCTCCCCGGCAAACGCGTCCATCCGCTGACGCTGCTTATTCCCGACTCCAACCACTTTTGCGGTCCAGCAACGCAGAGTTTCGGGGAACCGCCCCATTGCCTTCACGGCACACAATGGTGTACTTGCGCCTGAGCAGATCGAATTCGATTGATGCGGTGTGAATTTCACCCACTGCTCGAATGACCGGGTTAGCCAACATATTTGTTGAACGTGTAAACCTAAGAAGCTCCCATCTAGAATCATTGAACAATAGAAACATGTTTCTAAATTCATAACAACATCAAACTTGGATCTTGGCATAAAACACCAAGATTTTTGGAATTTCTTTTAGAATTTTGATTTAATTTCCTAGATAAGCGTGAAAACTCAGAGATTTGAGGGGACAACACCTTGAATAGTCGTAGGAACTCAGAATACATAAAAATTATATTGGACTGGATTCGATGCACCAAAAGTGGTCTTACAGGATCTTAGAGGCTTCTATGGAGTATACATCTAGAATTTTGGAAAACTTTACTTTGATTCTGGGTGATTTTGTCACAAATCATAGCTGTCAACTAGCGAAATTGACAGTGCGCCAGTTCAGTCCTTAGCCGCGGCCGCCGCAGCGCGTTGGCCAGCCTTCTCTGCTTTGACTTCGGCAGCTCGCTGTTTCTTCTGCGCATCTCCCAGCACCTTGCGCTGGTTCTTCTCATCAGCTGCCCTGGACATGTCGCACTCAGGGTCATCATGACCGGTGGAATTTGGGTTTCCGAAGTTTCTTCCAACATGTTCTTTTCAAAAATCATAAAATTGGATCGGGACCCCAAGACTTCGGGTTTAACAGTGTATATCTTCCCCAGGTGGTGACTCAGGGATATGGAAACCTATGGAAACTCCATAACTCACATAACAAATCTGAGCGATGGAAAACCAAGTGGCAATAGCTTCAGCGTCTCTGTCTTCTGCGGGTGGTTGGAATGGGTTTCCGCATAAGATCGGGCCGTGCGTCCATGATTGTCCTTTGGAGACCGTGAGGACAGTGGCCTTTCAATTTGGAGTCTAGCATTTGGTCCATCTCTGTCTAGTGCATGAGATCGCAGTGAATGGCAGTCTCCCAACAAACCTAGTTATAAGATGATGAAGATTGAATCATGAAGCGAATTCCTACCTTTTTGAACCGGATGCGCCGCAAGGTTTGTCTAAGGAATGCAAATCTTGCCCCAGTGAAGGTCGTGAATGGTCGTGACACCATGTCTTTGGAATCCTGAAAAGCAAGTTGCAAGGGGATGACTCTAACTCATAGATTCGATCAAGCTTCTTCGATCAGGGCATCTGCCTGGATATCACGAAAGAACTCTTGGGCAAGTACAACTTGGCCAAGAGTTGTTTCATGATATCCACGACCCCCACGTTGGCGGCATAGAACAAACCTCCAGAAGTTTCAACTTGTGGCATCGAGTATTTCGTTGAAAACTTCAGTGAAAAAATCCATGAAACCTTCAGTTCAGACCTCTTTCAAATGTACTTAAACTCCTTAGACTTGCAAAAGATACCCTCTTGGAACAGTCGTTTAAGTCACATGAACATACATGAACCAGTCACGCTGAAATCACACCAATATCATCCCCCTTGAGATTACCCGATTGACGATGTGACCCCCTTTTTGTAGTTACAAACCTGGTCAACTACTGGTCTAGTACAAATTGATTCTGGGGGAGAAAAAAACAACTTACAAAATGACAGGGCACAACTTGAAAGTGCTTTACTACAAAATGATTGGCAAACTCCCTCAACCATCCTCAACCCATATTGCACCAGCGTGATTTTTGGAAATGCAATTTGTAGGGAAGGAAGGGCTGGAAGATCTGGGTTTCGAGTATGTCGGGACACCTCAAATGGTAGTATTTTCTTAAACATCCCAAATTTATAAAATGAATTATGCCAAATCCTCTCCAGTTGTTCTGTGTGGAAGGGGAGGTTTATAAAATGAATGTTCTTCTCTGGATTCCAACATTGTGTCAAAAAGGTGGTAGCTTATAAAATGTTTTGGTACATCCCAACCTAAAGATTATAAAATGAAAACCAACCATATCATGAATATGATGAGTACATATTACCGCAGCTGTGCATATAAAATGATACAGGGCAAGTTATTTCATAGGGGAACAAGATATTCATTTCATTGGGGAATTTTTAAGGGGTATCAAATTGACCAGAATAACAAAATGGGCTCCAAAACGGGCCAAAACGATGAAAAGAGAGTTCCATACAAAATGATCAATATTGCAAATTGACGAGCACGACCTGTATACAAATCAAAAATCACAGCAATTATTTTATTATATCTTGCTTGCAAATTGACTGACCATCTAAACAACCAATACTACAAATTGATTGTCCACCCGTTCAGGCATCTTGACTACTACAAATTGAATGATTTCTTACAATTTGCCCCCTCACAGGGGACTACTTTGGCTACAAAACAGCGGTCCCATACATGTTTGTAGGGTGCACAAGCTCCAGCAATTTGTAGTGGAAAATTCAAGGGGGATGAAAGGATTGCTATTGAACAGAAACAAAACCTCTCCACACCAAAGCAAGCCAAGAAACAGTGACTAAGCCCAACACCAGAACTGCCACTGAACGATCTAAGAAGCGTCCTTTGGTTGTCAAGCTCCTGCAGGGATTTTTGTTGGTGAACAAGTTGCAAGAAATCCTCTCCAAAATCTCGTCTTTTCAAGCCGTGTCTTGCACTTCAGGTGCCAATTGTCAATGCCAATGACTCACCGTTTTGTTCTACCATAGCATCTCATCCATGGCATATATTTCCCTACATGTGCTATTAACATGACTCAATCATCCCAAAATGGTAAATGCAAGCAAACAAAGAAAGTGGACCCCTACCAGTTGTAAGTAAGGTTAAAACACCCCTATAAATGGACTTATTAATGGGTAACTGGGGTTATTGCACCTCTAAAAAGGCTGACCGATGCTCAAATGTTCTTGGATTTGTTCAAGCTTCTTGGAAAAGGCAAAGGAAAAACGCTTCCCCAAATCCAAGCTGTTGTACGTGAAAATAAAACAGCCTGAAAACGCAATCGCAAACGAAGGCAATCACACTTGTAGTGACTTTCATGTATATCGTATTCGTGATTTTTTGAAGTTCACTTGAGCAAAAAGTGATAGAAGTTCAAACTAAGCTCTCCTGTACAAACCATCATAATGAGTTCTCAGAAAAGATACGATCTATGTTCACGAAGTCTAAAACAGTCCTTGGAAAAAATAACAACATGATGGCTGGAAGCTTACTCTTTCTTTTGGGAGGGTCAACTTTTTTTGGGGCGCGGCGAGGTCTGTTAAACTTTGCGGCTTAGTACTCCCGCCGAAAAATAAACATGCTGAACCCAAAAATTGGTGGTGTGTGTCGATGTTCCATTTTATAGTCTTTGGGTGTAAGGATTAATGCTTATTGGCGGCTAACAATGCTAAGTACATTTTGCTTATTACTTTTTCTTCAAACTTGTACACCCCTGAAAACTAACATGACTGGCTGGAAAATCCACTATTTTCAATAGGAAATACATCGACACATTCATGGTGGATATTCCAGCCAGTCCTGATAGTTTTGTGGGCCCTCAAGCGGTCCACCTGTCACTATCAGTCAAACTCCAGAATTCGGTCGTCACCTGCGGTGAAGGGTCCAGTAAACATAGCTGACTGGAAATTTCCCTTTGTCCCACTCCAAAAAAAAGGTACATCTGCATGTCTGGAATACCCTCTGGTAAACTAACATAGCTGGCTGGAATATCCTCATGTTCAATCGGAAAATCATCTTCAATCCGGGTCCATTTTCCAGCGCCATGTTAGTTTACCAGAGTGTATATTCCATTGCTATGCAAGATTTTCCGGAGGGTGACTCTGGATATTCAGCAATGAGAACTGCCAAGAATCTCACCCATATCAGGAAGTAATTTATTGTACTTGACGAGCCAATAGGATGTTTTACCCTCACTTCCCCAACATCTACAAAAGGAGGTCGCAAAGGTTGAAGAAAGGAAGGGAAGAAACAGCGGGCAAGTGACTCAGATCAAGGCATGAGCAAACATTACCCTGGAAGTCAAAGACTGTCAAAAGAATCGGCCCCTCATTAGATTTCCTTTCCGTTCACGTTCTTTCTCAAAAGCTTTCTGAAATTGAAATGGCGTTGTTTGTTTGGAGTCAGAGTGTGCACGGAACAGTTTGATGATTAAGGTCCAACAATTACATCTTGTTCAACCTTTGTGGGACCCTTGGGTGTGGCAAGGACTCACAGTAAACGTAACCACTTAAGATTTGCGGGGATCCCTATATTCACCGACTCACTTTTCCACTGTCACTCAGCATGGGAAAAAAATCAAAGCCACCAAGTCAAACCACTCTTCAGATTGTAATTTATTAGCAACATCAAAACGGTTTCCCTCCTGACACCCGGAAAAAATAACATGGAACCCCGAAATTGAGGTTTTGAAGATGAGTTTCCTTTTCAACCCAGGCGATTTTCAGGTTCCATGTTAATTGTCCAAGGGTTTATCTACACATGACCCTGATGAATGAATCATCAATGGATACAGGCCTGAAATTTACAGTCCCTGAAAATTAGGCCGAAACCCAAAAGTATATATAATCTTCCAACCATCTATCTCCAAGGGCTATTACATTCACTAGTTTCAGGGAAGGGTTATCCAAGTGGCAGTAGTGGCAGTTTTTTGTTTGCTTTATTGGGGGGTTGCCATGTCTTTATCCTCTTTTTCGCGTTTCATCATTTGAACTTTGTTTTTTTCTTCATTTTTGTGTATCTTCCTCATTGTAACCATTCTGAGGGATGAAGATCCAGATTTAAAAAAAAACATGAAAACCAGAAAATAAAATTAAGATCCAAATGAAAAGCATCCGGAAGGATAAAAAAGCCATATCTGATAGTACAATGTAAATCAGAATGGAAAAAAACATGTGTTTCTGCACCCCCCCAATGTTTTTTGCTAAAAGATTCTCAGTTCTTCTATCAACAGTACACGACCCCACAATCCTCTTGCTACCCTTTTTAAAGGTCCATGAGTCCAAATCGCTAAATCGCTCGCTAGGAAAATCAGACGAATGATTCGTCGGAAAGAAACATTTTTCACTTCCAAGCGCTGGATGTTTGTTGGCAAGCTTGGGATGCTTGGAAAGTCAAATGTATTCTGCAAATACCGATTTAAAGGTGATTTTGAGCCCTTACTACAGAAAGGTATTCCAACCCAAAACAACTACTCTACATAAATATATTCTATTTTGGTGGTTGAACCACCGACCTGAGAAAGAAATATGCTGATCAACTAGGATGTCATTCACCAGGAGTGAAAATCACACATCTTTCAAACCACCACTTATCATGATAATTCACCTTGGATTGCCTTCAAAAGAAAATTTTGCATTTCTTCCATTACACTAGAAGCTATTTCTGAATAACAAAAACTAGTTGGTGGTTCCAACCCGTTTGAAAAAATATTAGTAAAAATGGGAATCTTCCCCAACTAGGGGGTGAAAATTTCAAAAACAAATAAATAAAACCACCAGCCAGAACATCTAAGGATCCCGTTTTCAAACCAACCTACCATGAAACCAAACAAACTTAAACTTATAAATCTTATAACCCCGGCCTCGTCACTCCCGGCGGCGGTGGAGTTGCTTTCTGACGCGTAAAGATTGGACTTCATCGCCACCTCCTTCCGGTGTTGGAGAAAAACCAGAAAGGTTACAGTAATTGAAAAGTAGATGGTACCCTACCTGAAACTAACATAGCCCATCAACATCCCCATTTTTTCCTGGTAAATACCGTCAAAAATGGTGGATTTTCCATGGCTATGGTAGTTCCGAGGAGGGTATTGTTTTATAAGGACCCTTTACTCATCTACCTTTTGGTATCGGCATGCCATCTATCTTCACCTGAGGGGTTGGAAATCTTGGATTTGACAAATTTCATCAGGGTTAGTATAGGCCTAGAAATGATGACACTTTCACACAACACAAAAATCTCCCGCTTCTGATGGTTAAAAAGCTTGTGAATTTGAATTAGCAAAGATTCTTTTTGAGAACTGAAAAGAACTGATAAGATTGGTGATGTGCCTTGGGAAATCATCATGTTATGTTCACGTTCCATATTTTGTTGGACGGATTTCAATATCTTTAGGGATGGAGTTAACCTCACTACCAGTCTTAAGCACGAGGTAGTTGGATAAGCTTGGCAGTCTGAAAAGAGTACTCCAGCAATTCTGGAGCGAAGTGTAGTATTGTGATACACTTGATAGACAAGATGCTTTGTAGCTCAACCCCCTCATGATTTTGCATTCCAGATCCATGCCGGATGGACTATGCACCATTTTGCATTGGATTACAGTCACTTTTTGGGGGCTACCCTGCAGTTTCCTGCTTTAAGACTGTACAAATCTTTGCAGTTTTTGGGTGTGTTTTTGAAATAACCCCATGACAAAACCAACCTCGGAATCAGTTCATCTCAACAGAAAATTCCCCTCGGGGTGCCGTGGATCCAGGAGAAAACATTGATATCGCATCAAATGGATCCTTCGAATGCTTCACGGAGATTTTTGTCCGGAGAAAGGGCATTTAAACCTGCACTCCCCAAACAAAAAGAATGTGGGCCCTTAGATATGGGGAACATCATGTCATCTCAAATAACGAAATAAACACACGAATCATCCCAAGTTTTGAAGATTAGAACACAAAAAATGAACCACAAAATTTCTCTGACCATCGCATGTATTTATGCTGCCTTTCTTTCCCCTGCAGTCTCCCATACAGTCACCTCCTTCACCTCCGACGTCGCCGGTCGTTGCACCGACGTCGCGTCCGTGGCAAGTCGTCGTGGCGGTGCGACGAAGGCCACCCTGGCCGTGGAGAGCACCACGAGAGCCACGAGGCACCGGAAGCTCTGGGGCCGTTCACGGCGTCTCGTCCGAAAACGCCATGGCATGACGATTTCGTTGTTTTCTGTGATTGGAAGCTGAAAGATAATGATGAGTTAAAAACTGGAAGAGCAAAGATTGGGATACAAAAATGATGTATATAGATGTATATAGCTATTCTTCGTATATTAAAAAAACACATAAATAGTTCAACATAGAATTCATACAGTTCATGCATCTGTGAATGTTTTGATGTTACTGTGGGGTCCCGGCACATTTTGGGTCAGGGGCATTCGCTGTTCGTTTTAAGGAGGGTGATGTTGGTGTCCTGGATGCTCAAGGCTCTGGGCAACAACATATAAACAAATCATTGGATAAATCGGATGCGCCCCCGAAAAACTAACATGGACCCCCCCAAAAAATGGTGGTTGGAAGACTACCTTCCGTTTGAAATGGCCCTTTTTAAGGTGCCATTTTAGTTTTCGGGGGCGTAAATCGTGAAACTTCCAAAGCAAGAAAGCGGCGTCGAATGAGATTCATGCGCTTTGCTCTTGTAGGAAATTGTGGATAAGCGTGATTATATCAAAGGGGAAATGCTTCAAAATTACCAGAAATGTGCATCAAGTGTGAACTGTGATCCCCCCAAAAATGGGTTCATCTTGAAAGAAGCCATAATCACCACAATCAGTACGCAAAGCATGCCCAATCAAGCTTGGCCTAATCACCCAATCAAACATGTTGCGCTTGCTGAGCCAAAGGAACGGAACAGTTCTGTTGCTTGCAATTACTTACGCGTCTCTAGACACATGTACATAAGTATGTGTAGATACTGTAAATGAAAATAAATCTATATAATCATAACATGCATCTGTATAAACTTTATATTGCCCAAACAGAAGTGGACATACCGTATACCATATTTCAATACATTGTTAATATGGGACATATTTAATTAGTTATTATAAATAAAACAATTGTGCAAATATAGGTTAAACAATGATGAATAAATACATGAATCCTCCATATTCCTGCATGACCCATGATCCCGGCATATAGCCATCAGCGATCTCATCTAGCCAAAACATAAGGAGTACAGGCCAGGTCTTGAATTAAGATACCCTGAAAGGTCCAGCCGAAGTAGTTGTAAAATCAAAACTCTACTTATATAATTGAATTGTTTGACTCATTCAAAAATCTATAACATTTTACAAATAAATCAGCAGTTTGTTTGATTCATTTTTGAGCTAGCACCCATTTTTGGTCAAATTAATCTTTCAACATCTTTCAGGGCTTCATTGAAATAGCTACAGAGTACACATCGCCATTTCCCTGTCCTTTATTTTGAACGTTGATCGCGCGGCGGTGAAAAATCATGTCGCGGGTTCCCATGAAGTATATGGACTTCCCTTTGGCATCCTTCGTGGATGTTTGCCTGCATTAAAACCCTTAAACTACATCTAACTGGTACAAATAAGCCTATTATTGTAGGGTATCTGGGGAGGGAGATATGTCTGGATATCTCTGGTTGGTGGTTTCAACCCCATCTGAAAAATATTAGTCAAAATGGGAATCTTTTCCAAATAGGGCTGAAAATAAAAGACATTTGAAACCACCACCCAGATCTCCATGTCACTGCCACCCTGAAAGGTTTGCCGACACAGCATGTCAAATATCTATGTCCGAATGATTGTGAATTTTGAAAATATATTGATTGATTGATTTGATTGTCAATCTAGTACAGGCACCGGTTAAATCCAAGACATACCCTCAAAATTAAAGTTTGGTAGATTATGATGATGTTTTCAAGGTCGATTTCAGGATCAACAAATATTTTTTGTGTGTTTTCATCATGCTTGATATCTTTTTTGTTCATCAACTGACCTCATGAACGATCCGTGAAGTTTCTGTGGACAAACATTTCGGGGAAATTCCATCTTGTTTTTTTTTAACAGGCACATTGGACCTGAAATTTTGAAATCAATCAAGTCACACGTCATGTGCAATTCGCAATGCTTAAAAGCAACCAAACAAAACAACAACAAATGATATAGTTCAACACTATCGCATCTTCTCCTAAAAAAAGGTTATTGAAACACCGAAAAATACACATCTTCAACACCTACACCCGTGATGTCACGGGAAAGGTGACTCGCTTCTAAACTTGGTATCTTGGCCGCAGCTTAAAAAAAAAGCGTTTAGGCCAAGCGGGCCGTGAACCGGCCCAAAGGGGGGCCAAACCGGCCGCCTCAAAAATAGTGACTTGCCAAAGCAAGGGAAGTTGCAAAGGTGATTTTCTGGGTAAATCATCATATCCGGGTTTTTGTGACCCACCTAATCTGGTTGGTGGTTTCAACCCATTTGAAAAATATTAGTCAAATTGGAAAAATAAAAAATGTTTGAAACCACCACCTAGTAATATAGACCAGAAATCAAGTTCGATTTCTAGGATGTCACTTTTTTATTTAACCGAACCGGTGAAAAAAGGGAAAAAAACACCCGCCGGAAAACACATTCAAAAAAAATGCTTTAAGCTATAGGTCTGAGTTGGGGAGTGATTAAGCAACGAAAAAATATGCAGCAGGTAAAAAAGATTTCACCAAAGGAAGCAAAAGTGTACTTCCATCTCCATTGGATGTGAATCGCTTATTAAAACCAAAAAATCCTGAAGGTCATTTAATGAAGTGCAAGGGCCTGTCATTCGGCACCTGTTTGTTGGTGGAGATTTGTCGTTAGTCGAGTCAAATTCAATTCACCCAGACGTGTTTTCTTATATAACTCTCAAACATGCTTTCTTTCGGCCGGCCCATAGTGCAGTGGCAGAAAATTGGTGGGCACAAAGCCCCCCCAGGCAATCAACAGAATCTGCTAGAACTTCTGTTGACTTCAACTTGGGTTTCTCTTTTTGATGCATTTGGAAACTAAAATAAAAAAATCAAATTGGATCCTCTCAAGTCCAAGTAATTAGACATCAAATTAAGCCAATCCATTTTTCAAGTCATCATCTTATGAAGTCGAGTCGTGCCTCCAAAATTGTTATCTTTTTCCCTCTTCTGCCAGCTTTTTTGGGTTCTCATAGGCCCAGGCCGAAGAATGTCTCGTGCTCCGCGAAAAGCACAAGGTAAAGAATTGGGAATGGAAGCCCAGCTCCAAAAAAAAAACGGACCTCTCCAAGAGGGACGCCTCTGGAATCTGTACTACTTGGTACCTGAACTCCATCAATCCAATATGTCTCTAGGTAAATCCATCATGAATCTATATTGAAAATCTTAAAGCACCATAAACAACGTATAGTTCCTTGTGGACAAGGGAGGGAGTGCTGGATTGTTAAAATGTGAGGTTCGGGCTTCTATTCCCATCATCCGTGGGTCCTGAAACCCATGGCATGGATGAAGATTTTCCAAAAGATCACCTTGAATGCAAAAAGATGCTCCCATGGGTTGCCCAACATGCTCGGATGTTTTATGGATTTTTTGGTCGGTTTGATATGGTTTGATTGGGGAAGCATGAAAATCATGAAATCTGAGTTGTCCCCTTTTTGTGTTTTTTTCCAGCGCGCCCACCCAACCCTTCCATACCCTTTCCCCCCGCAAACAAAAACACAACAGAACATACAGAACCTCAAATGGGATGTTCGGGATGTTCGGTCAGTGGATTTTCCATTATTTTGCCATATCTTGGAGGTCACTTTACATCTTAACCCTTGCAAGGGTCACTTAACCATCCCAAAAAGGTCACAAAGAATTGCCAGGTCCATGAAGTTCGAGTTCAGATTTTTGTTGTTGGTCTCATGTTGCATGGGAGCATTTTTCTCGAAATCTGGATTCATTCCAAATCGCCCGGCCCAGAACGCAACCGTTCCAAAGGCACGCCATGTGGAGTGGCATAATGCAGTGACAAGCGGCCTTTGTCAAAAGGCCGAAAATAAAAGGGATCACAGAGGTTGCTTCACGGCTTATTTTTTCAGGTGCTACCTTTTTGTTTCAGGGGGGTTAGTTTCTATATTAAGAGTCCGATCTATCCCGCGGCATTGAAATTTAGTCATTCAAACACAGTCCGTGACGATGAAACTTGGTGTTTGGATGACCCCATGATTTTGGGGGTCCAAAAACGATGAATATGTTTTTAATTTGTTATTCTTATTTTCTGGTTACATTCCGTGAAACTAACAGTTTGCACTGCCAGGAAGGCGTCCAAAAAGGAAGCGCTCGTTTTACAACCATCCATGTTCAGGTGCTATGGTAGTTTCATGGAGGGTATGATTTTGCTAAACCTAAACCGCCAACCCCAATGAGCCATTATTAAAAATTCTGTCATGTAAAGAAATATGTTTGCTATGATGAAATGTGCCTTAAACCCCGATCCCACTTCTTTGGGTACCTCATGGTGGAGTCGTTTCCGGTTGTACCATGGGACTATCCAAATTCCTCACCTGTGTGATAGGTGCATGAAGTACTCCAAGAAATGGTGTTTGGACACGAACAACTTATTAAGTGGCATCCCTTACGCACTTACCAATTTTTGGTACAGCTTGGAGGGTCCAGCAATATTTCTATTATGTCTTGATTTTTTCCATTTACATGTATCTCGTTGTCTTGACTCAATGCACCACCAACCGCCAAAGCGTTCCGGCAACATGTTCTTTTTGGGCATTCCCCAATTTTCTGCACTTCCAAACAAGGAACCAGTTATAAGTAGGGGCCATATAATCCTAAAAGGAAACTAGTATTTCAACTTTCCATTTTCAGGTGCTATGTTAGTTTCAGGGAGGGTTCTACCCCTGGTTATGATACGTGACTATGAAAAAATCAACATGTAACAAATTCAGGGTTTGCAACGAATGTCCCCCTTAAACATCACAAGCTCGCATATAAAATACTGTACATTTTTCAGTGACCAACTAAAAACACACAAATATATTTAATATACATGCACATGCTTACATATCTTACCTACATATGCTAGGCAAATCTTAAGTCCCCTGCTAAAGGTTTAAGTTTTCATGAGTTACATTGAAAACCCCAACCAATTTCAATAGTGGGTTGAGGGCATAAGGGATCATAAATGACTACCAAAGATTGACCAATATATCGGTGTACAAATATCCATCACTTGGAAGATGTTTTGTTCGGATGACATACCCACCCTATAGACCAGGTAAGACTATTTGGTGGGTTTCAGGTAACTCTTGTGTTTCAGGTAAGTCGATGTTTTCAGACAATTTTTTTTTTAACTAATTAGTTAATTTTTTAGAACCTTAAGGTAAATTGTAAGTTTAAAAAAAAAGGTAATTTGTAAGGTAATTTGTCAGGTAACTTTTTTGGTATCAATTTTGGTACAGTTTTCCAGTTGGAATCAAGCCAGGTTTTTTTAGCACAGTTGTTGCTTTGGTAACAAAATGTGAGTGTGAAATTTTGAAATCTCCATTTTGAGAGTCACATGTTGAGTCAGCATTCTTCCAACACTTTGAAAATTTCATATACCTTGAGCATCAATTGTTGGTGGAAAATATGACACTTTGAGAGAGTTTGAGNTTCTTCCAACACTTTGAAAATTTCATATACCTTGAGCATCAATTGTTGGTGGAAAATATGACACTTTGAAAGAGTTTGAGAGTTTTGCACTTTGAGAGTGGCACATTCAAAGTTGTATTGGAGTGGTAGGGGCACACTTTGTGAAGGGGTGGGGCACAAGGGGAGGG